>ML785849.1:87849-107112 GCA_009831015.1 Picea engelmannii | reverse complement strand
TATATAAGAATCTTGGATTACATTCTAAAACGAATGAATGAATGGAAGACAAATGAATGAAGGTTGACCATTCTGACTAACTAAAAATATAATGTGTAGGATGCATAGATTCGTGATCCATTATGAACAAAAAAAAGAGAAAAGTTTCTATGAAAGCATGATTTTGTATCCAAAAAAGGTTAGGGTGAGGCCTAACCAATGCTACTCAAGGAAAAGAGAAGGAAAATCCCAACAGGGAGTAAATTGAAAAAGAAAACAAAGGGAAAAAGGAGGGGCACTTTTCCCACCCTAAGAACTCTGAACTGTTTAACAGAATGATAATCCTTGGATTAGCAAATGTGAGAACCAGTACAACTAGAAAAAGGGAAGAATCCCTTAACTCTTTTCTTGTTGTCTAATGTGTTTCTTTGGGATAAGAGAAAATTTAAAGGATGGTATGTGAAAATGTTTAAGACATGAGAATATGGTTGGCTATAGAATATTGAAATAGATAAAATTTTGATTGAGGTCGCACTCACAAAAATATTGAGGACAACATGACAAGTGCATAAAGATATGCTAGGACATATCTGAAACTGTTTATTGATTTAAATGTTATGGTACTTGCATTCTTTTATTTTACTTGGTGAAAAATATATTTATGATATATGTCATGTGTAGAAAGAAAATGGATTTGTTGAGGCAAACAGTTTCCAATTATGAACAACCTCAAGCAGAGGATGAATATGAGAAGGTTGTTATTGAAAGATTGTTGAAGGGACTATAAAATTCCCCATAAAGCACTATTGATGAGGTAAAAATCATAAAGAGGGTGCTAGCATCTAAGAACATGTATAAAAGTGTTCATACATATGTGGCACAAGGTATGAAGGTATTGGGTAAGAATCTCTTATGAAATATTTTATTGTTATGCACGAAATTTTGAAAGGTTGTTGTATTCCATTGATAGCCAAGTAGGGAATGATTCAGGAAGGAGGACCTGAATGATGGAGGTGTGAACCTCTGGAAGTAAATACTGATTGAAATCCTTGGAAGAATTCATGAACTATTATGTCATGAATACGTTGACCAATCAATTAATGATTGGGAACAAAAGTGCTCATAGACAACACTTTGACTTAATACATTAAGTAGACTGCATGTTTTCACAAAAAGGGAAGACAATGGATTTCCCATTGAGGAAGGAGGACCTTCCAATACTCTACTTTAATTGTAGAGGTGCTAAATAAAAGAGAAAATTTGGGTGGCCATGAGTGTTGGGACCCTGGTTACTAATGAAGGAATAATTCTTGGGTGCATTCAAAATACAATTTTAGTTTCATATATGTTGATTTGGGATCATGATCATCCTGTAGCAGGAATCATAGTCCTATTGGAAGAGTGAATGAGGATGAATAAGCCACATGGTGAAGAGGTTGGTTGAACTCCAACACACCATGGAAAGATGTTTTTCATAAGTACGGTAAACTTGAAATCAATGCAAGGGTGCATGGTAAGTGAATGTGGCCATGGATGGCCCCTTGGATTAAATTCTCTTAATGTTGAACTACATTTTGAAAGGTTTGGATGTTGAAATGATGCCTAGGTAAGGAATGAGGTCCCTTTCATGTTTTTATAGATGTGATTTGAATGTTAGCATGAAAAATTTAAGAATTTCTTGTGATGTCATTGTAAAGGTGCAATGAAAATATACGTGCATGGGAAACTAACAATTTGTTTGGCTGATTGAAGTTGAAATTGCAGGAAGAAAAGATTCTTGGATATGGAAATGTTGCAAGTCCATAAGGAAGACCAAATTTCATGATGAGACAAACTACGAGGAATGGTATTTTCCTTTTTGAGAAAATGAATTTGATTATTAGTAGGCATGGTTCCGAAATGGTTTTTGAACCACTACAAGCATGCAATGACAATATAATGTGCATGGGAAGTAACAATTTGTTGGGTTGAAGAATGCTGAAATAAAAGGAAGAGAAGGGTCTTGGATATGGCAGTATTATAAGCCCATAAAGAAGACCAATTACCTTTGGATCCAAACTGCTATGGGAAGGAAATTCCCATGCTTGTGAATCTGTCTGGAACAGATCTGAAACTAAATGTGGAATGGGAAAAATTTGTGGGTGATAGATTTGCAAGAAAATTCTGAAATTTAAAATTTATGATGATATCTCATAAATTTATGTATACCTGTGATACAAGTGAAAATAAAAAATATGTCCAGAAAAGACAGATGAAGGCTATCAAGTTGGAAATCATGAAATATTGATACTACTAAGCCATGGGAACCTGGTGATAATCCATGATCACTTGGAACATGATGTGTTGTGGTAACACAAGCCAGAGGGATGCCTTGACAGAGAAAGTCTGAGCGACGGCTCGGCTATAAGGCTCAATGAAGTCTTTAGAACTCTTCTTGTGTGAGAAATCCTTGGAAAGGAAATATGGATCACCCGAAAAATTGTATAGAAGAGAAGGGGATGCTTAAGCCTGTGCCTGGAGGGTGAGTGACCGCAAGGAAGAGGAGACTTTGACAATTCTCATACACTATTGATTGGGATCATACACACAATGGGTATGTCCAAGAGAAACAATGGGCCAAGATAATAATACAACCATGTGTATACAAATCCACAAACTTCACATATAAGTATTGTGCTAAAATTTTGAAATTTTCATTTTGAATTATGCACAACAACAATGGTTTTCGCATGAAATTGTGATTAATGTGCTTGTTGTCCAAGATTATTGAAGATAGGTTACTAAGTCCAAGAGTCTAAAGAGGGTCAATACTTATGAAGTAGTTGAATGAGAAAGGCATGGCAGGTGTTCTTGAGAAAGAACACCTAGGAGGGTGTTCCTTTTAAGGCGGAGGGGATTGTAACACCCTTGTTTCCCCCAACTTGTCATTAATTGTTAATTGTAATTACCATGCTATGGCATGAGAACAATGTAAATTTATTATTTACTAAAATTCCAACAACTGACTGCAGGGGGTGAAGCCTTAAAGTACTGGCCATGATATCACTAGAGGAAAGAGTGAGGAAAACTATGGAGAAGGTTCAGTATGTGTATGATCCCAAATTTCCCCTTGTTGGGAATAAAAAACCCTCTCCATATACAAAGGAGAGAAATCAGTTAATGAAAAAGGACTGGTGGTTGAGAAATCAATGACCCCCATGAATGGAAGCATGGCTTGGCTGAGGAATGTTAGTCTGAAGTACCACAGGGTCTGGCAAACCCATATGACCCATGTTTCCTTCTGACAGAAGGAACATGATAGAACAAGGAAGAACCTTCCCAAGAAGGAGGGCATACAAGGAATACACACATAGACAATTGAGAAGAGTAGAGAGGAGTATGAGGCTCTGCAGAGAGCATGAGAGACACTCGACAAGAGCGCATATACAAATAAGAGAACGTGCAAATATCTCCAGCAGATGATGAATAGAAGGCCGAGAGATTGATGCTGAGGGTGAATCTGATAAACCTTGTTGAGGTCATGATAGAGAAAGAGATCTCTAAGAGTTTGCATAGAAAATAACTTGAGCAGAACATGAGACATAGAAATAATCCCTGAGAAACTATGAGAGTTCCTTGGTGATATCATGGCTTGTCACATGGGTGGCCAGAGCACTAAGAATGAATGCCTATGAGCCTATGTTTTGGTGGAAAGGAGAACACCCACATATAATCGTTTGGTGATCAACTGTAATAAATAAGTCTTCTGATGACCTGTATGCTAGAAATGAAATGCACGATTTAATTATATGTAGACATGATGATTTGTGCCTTGCGTGAAATTGATTATAATGGTATTTACTATCCTTCTGTAAAATATTGTGTTTGAATGGTTGTAAGGAAATAATATTGGCATCTGTTCTGGTCAGAAAACCTCTGAGGTGTTTTCCCCGGGGAGTCTCCTCATAGTTAGAGAGTTGGAGAAAACTTTTTGAGACTACCACAGTCTCATTAATTCCACCAGATTTTCCCCACCCTATTTTATAACTTAAAGTTCTGCGAATTTGGAGGGTGCTTCCTTCAAACTAGTATCCTAAGAGACCATAGGCTCCTACCCACAACTTTAAAAAAATCTCTGCTAAGAGTAAATGTTACATTCTGATATTACTTAGAGGGTCCATATGAACAGTGTATGGGAACCCTACGCTAGTCTGAAAGGAGATAGCTCTTATTGGCTTCGGAGCTCAGGGACCTCGAAGCTTCGTGATGTCAAAATTCATAACTGTCGAAACTCCCTAACACTGTAGTCGTGAAATGTCATAAACCATTGATTTTGGGAGTCCGTTGGAGACCCCTTATGCAAGTTCGATCAAGCAGTGGAGGGTTTCACATATGGCACTTCTACGAAGTATCACTTTGGGAGAATGGAGCTTTTGTAGCATCAAAAACTCCGAATGTTGGAGTTATGAATTGATGAGAGTCGTGGATCACAAAATCCACTAGGAGCCACTCTCCATCATTGGATCGATTCTAGTGAAGGATTAATGCTAGGTACATCGGCGGAGCCCCACTCCATGGGCTTGGAGATGGTGATGAGTGAGGTTATCTCCAGAGCATCGAAGGCCAAAGTGGTGAAGAAACAAGGATCATCTATATGGAGGAGCTTTGGGACCACCCATGATCGTTGGATCCACTCCATGGTTAATTCATCTTTGACCTACTCCGAAGGTGAGAAGAGGATTACACCATGAAACCCCTGAACGCCAAAGTTACGAAGAAACAGGACCTATAGATCTATGGATATACGTGTACGGATCTATGTCATGAGATCCGAGGGATGTTAGAAGGATATTAGTTGGGTGTGATGTGGAAATCCTACATCACCAGGTTGACATGGAACCATAATCGACGAGCCACGTGTCCCCTCAATTTGTGTCTTCTATTTACCCTATATGCCTATTGGGATGTGACACGTGTCACCCCCTAATGAGGGAACATATCACCCCTGACCCTCACTGTGTTTCAACCTTTGGTATGTGCACGCTTGGCCAAAGTGGTTGGCGATGTAACCAAGACTCCAAGATTCTGGGACTTTGGGACTCCAGAGGATTCGGGGTGTAGCATTGCAAAGAGACCAAAAGGCATGAAGGACAGAGCTATGTGGCAAGCTTACGGGACTTTAAAATTTTTGATAGGTTGGAGCATTGGAACTAGGTCCACCGAAGGGCCGGACCCACCTATACCTATCCCTATGTACACTGCGTCACCACATGTAGGTGAGGACCCTTTTGAAGTTCGGGACTTCGGGACTCTGGAGGTTTGGAGCATGGTTTCAATGGTAGTTTGAAAGGGTCCTAAGGCCTGAGCTACGTCATCATTTTGGAACTCCGAGAGTTCAGGACTCTGAAGGATATGTGTGTGTATATAGAAAGGGAGCGCTCAATTTCAAAGCACCAATCAATGAAATTATACCTTAAGCATATGCGTTGACATGGAGGGAGATCCGCCCTCATATTATTGGTGGATGGGTTCCCGCCATAGGATTAAGAGTGTTGGAAGCTCTGGGACTTTGAGGAACTCAGGATGATGGATAGGAGATGGAATCACGTGGATGCCATGTGGACCTTGTCTAAATACACTCGAGGAGATTTGGTAGGACATAGCTCTCAGTGCAGAACATGATAAAGGCCTTGGAAGGAGGGTTTGATTAATTAAGAAAAAATTGAATTATGATGCCCCACCCCTTAAAAGAGTATTTATGGTTTGGGTGTGTTACATGGTGAATAGTTGAAAATGATCATGAGAGTTGTTGGAGCCGCCCTTGTTTTTATCTTTTACCCTTCACATTTTTCAATTTTTGAGACTTGAAATCTAAAGATGGTCTTTTGATTCTTTCCCTCGGCACTTTGAAAGCTCTGAAACCTTGTCGATCAAGCAACGATGCTTGCTCTAGTCTCGAAATAAATCCACTTTCGTAAGAATGTCAATATTTTTGTTTTACTTCGGCATCTCGCAGGTCGGATAATATAACTCATAAATTCATACGTCCCGAGTCGCGAAACGATGAACTCATTTTAAATTTTCACTAAAGGGACTAACCGTGGTTAAATCTATTCTCGGCGTTTCTCCACTCAGCACTATCTTTTAGAAAGTTACACCGTTTAAAACCCCGACTCACGAAGTCGCGACGTAATTATAGCGTGATTAATTAATTGCATAATCTAAGATTTTCTTCCCCCTAATTGAGTCTTAATTATCGCCATATCACAGTTTCGCGACTCGGCATACTATTCTCCCAAAGAATGGTCTTCAAAGTTCCGAGTCGCGATATGGTGAATAAATTGATTATAAAATTAATAATACTCCAAATCCCGATTACTATTAATTAAGAAAAATCGAACCTCGCAGTCTCGCGAGTTGAAGACTCAAATTGTCAAAGGAAAATCCACGATGCAGCGAACAACGAGAAAGTTATGACCCTTGCTAAGTTTCTATAATTTAAAATAAGGTAAAATATGTCCCGTGCATCGAGGCTTGCACATTTCTTGAGGTAGCTATTTTCTCTCCATACTCCAACTGACTTTCAAACCGCCAAAATTTATGACATTAATGGGAGGATAAGGTAAATCTATGTGTAAGATCGGATTTTTACGGCATAAATTTATTTCTAATTTCGAATTGATAGATCGGTTTTGAAAGGTATTGTTTTTTCAAATATATGCAATAGCTACATTTCATTATACATTTTCATAAGCACACAGAGCTCGTCATTTTCCGAGTGAACTAATTTCTGCATGTATACGCAGGTTTATCACAGAAGGGCAAAAACGCAAGTTTCAGCTATGGCTCCATGGAAAGAAGCAAAGGCGAATGTCGAGGTTGTAGCGCAAGGCATGGATAATATTTCCGACACTTCACCCCGGAGTGTCGACTCGGTCCCTAGCTGGTCGTTCGTTTCAGATATTCTGCAAACTGACTTGGTGAATTATTCATACTCAGATGGCAATGAAAAGGACGATTTGAACACTAAATACAATATCGTTGTTCAATCTGGAATGCACAAGGTAGCAACCAGACCAATGTTGCTCCCATATTATGATATGATCCGATGGGCATTGGATCACATAGACCTACCCACCAGAACCATCATGAATGAACGACGGGTCACAGTCAGGACCTTTAGACCGGAGCACATCCAAACCATGTATAAGCTCCCGACAACATCTGAATATACATATGGTGCCGAGTTCCTGGAGGAATTCAAAGAGAAAGAGTGCACCCAGTACGAAAAAACCATGCCTGGTTTGATTAAAGATTGGGTTTCGTGCACCGTGAAATTCAGAGCAAATGACCAGGGCGTATATTCTATCGCTTCTTTGGAGCCACAGTATAAATATGTGGCAATGATGACATGCTGATTATTCGGAAGGGAGGACACGATGCATTTCTACATTTCATGGGTGCCTCTCATGTTTAGGGTCGCAGAAGGTTGCTCATTTAATTGGGCAAAGATACTCTCGGACAGTTTGGCCAACCGGGTCACAGAGTATCAGGAGCAGAAGGCAAGCGGAGGACCATCCTCATTTTTCATGTCTGCTTATATCATGGACGCGGTATGTACCATGACACCATTCCCTTTGATGAGCTGGGCTTGGAATCCAGCCCAAGAAAAACCTGTTCATGAGTATCATGACAAACTGTGGGAGAATAAAGCGAACAAATTTATTTACGAAATTTTCAACTGGGTGATGGTTCCCCTGCACATCGCCATTTTTGGTCGCTCGCCACCTCGTATCTCAGACAGCATTGCTGCAAATCTGAGTGGTATAGAAGATTGGTACGTAGAAGCAGAGTTTCCTATTTCAGAGTCTTCGGAGCTGTTGTTCCCCCGCTTGCACTACCACTATTCATCCCCGACAAGCTGGCTTGTCGCGAGATCGCCCGACAAATAGTGATTGGCGGAGTGAGTAAAGAACTCAAAGCATCTTCGAAGAAGGTATGGCCGTTTTTCCTAGTTCGGATAAATTCTTATTCTTTATTGGATTTTGGGCATGCCAAAGCCGAGGCTGCAGCCCTGGAAGCCCTGAGTTTGGTCTCCATTGAGTATAAAAAACATTATCCTCAAAAAATTGTAAGCAACCATTTAGCTAATTGTGGGCTGAAGAGGTTTGAACACGAGTGTTCACCCTCGGATGATATTTTCCTAGGGGCGAGGTCTTATGGGGAAGTGCTAGTTCGGATTCAATCTTTAGAACCCGAAGACGTGGCCTCTGTATTAAAATTTCAGGAAAACAGACGAAGTTGTCTTCCTGTTGTGTTACGAGGAGTGAGCCCGGATGTTTCCGAGGCAAAACAGAAGGATGCTGAAGGTTCCGAGGATGCAATTTAAGACCTCGAAAAACACCAGGAAGGTGAACAAATGAAGAATCCCGAAGCAGAAGAGAAGACTCCAGACCCGCCAAAGGAACAAAGTTCGGAGGCTGAAATAAAAACTCCAAGCCCACCAGGTCAACAAAAGCAGGAGACTGAAAAAGAGGCTCTAGGTACGCCAAAGGAGCAGAATCCCACCGGTACTCCAAGAGATTCGGAAAAACAAATAGGAGAGCCTATCACCTCAGTCACACCCTTACAGTCAGCACAGGGAAATGTTGGCGAAGGGTGGATATTTGATGAAGAACTGAGGCCCATAAGATCAGAGGAACTCCCTCCAAATGAATTCTTTTTTGATAAAAAGAGGAAGGCGGTAGTGAAAAGAGAGTTCTATCAAGAAGGAGAATCCACTGCAAAAAAATATAAAATCATGACCGATGGAAAGAATAAGAAAAGTGACCAACTCGCCACTGAAATCGCGGGAACGCTGGGGGCATATGCTTCGGCAAATCAATTCTCAGTTGGGCAATTGAATAACCAATTAAAAAGGAAAATTCGTCTAATCAGGACCCTCGAGGCTAGATTGGCTACAGCCGCAAAGAATGCTAAAGGTCAAGCCAGCATGGAGATGGAACATGCCAGAGTGGTCGACAAAAACGAAATAGAAATGCTCAAGACCAAGCTTGAGCAAGCACAGTTGGTGGTCCGAGATGGTAGAGCGCAGGCGAGCCAACAGAGAATTTAATGATTACAGGTTCGAGCAGAAATCACCGAGAGCAGAGAAATAGACATCAGCATATTTAAATCTCGAGCCAGCGAGATTTGGAGAAAAATCTTTTCGGCACAGCAGAATTTGCTTTCCAGGATAGGAGAGATCCGTGAGAACTGTCTGTTGGTGGACCAGGTATCCAAGAACCTGACTGCCAGGGAAAGGGAGGCCGAAGTAGCTCGGGTCGCTTTCCAGGACACGGTAATCGCCACAAATAACAGAGTTTCGGCAGGTGCCCCTGGGCTTGCCATCCCTAAACAAACCAGAGGCAATATTCTACTAAAAGATTGGGAACATAACATTGCCCTGGGAAAAGAACAAGTCCAAAAGGTAACCCACTCTTTAGAAGAAGTTTTTAACTCCATAGATGGCGAGCTCTTAGATATTGACAGCCGAGGCGATGCAGAAGCATTGATGCAAATAAATGTGGAACAGATCTCACTCAATCTGAAGGAAAAGGATGAGAGAGATTCGACCGATATCTCTCAGATGGACAGGGTAGACATCGCTCAAATTGACAAGCACTTAATCCAACCCAACGCGCAACTAAGTGCCCTCAACATCGTCAATGCACAAATGGGAGACAAGATACAACAGTTAGCCCGAGAATGTTACTTCGCCGAGGCCAGCTGTCAAGCAAAGCCTTCGTGGCCCGTATCTCAGTTTGTAGAAAAATGTATCGCCTGCACCGAATCCGCACGAAGACGAGCACCTGGCACCAAGTAAAGATATAATAAGAGAAAGGAAGCGATTACGCTCCTCTCAGTTGTAACCGAATTTGTGTAACCGTTGAGATTCTAACTGATCTGTAAAGTTGTATAAATATATCACAGAACGAAATAAAGAGGGCTGGACCTTTTTGGTATTGATTGTAATAGAGTTTTTGCATTCGAGAAGTTAATATAAGCAAATTTGGAGATTCTCGATTTCGTCCAGACTGTGTTACAAGTTTGTTTCTTCGTATTTCATGTTTCATTTCATTCCATTATTCATAATTGATGTGCTTGTTGTAACTTAGTATGACCACTGCTATAACAAAAGGATTTATGTTTTCTGTAAGTATTTATTGTCTTTCCTCTACACTAGATATTAGCGGGTGTAAGACCAATTTGTACTTTCAGGATTCTATATATATTATGTGCTATGTCAGTTATTTCCTTACTAATTTCCTCTTCTGTTTATATGTGAGTTTTCTCTTTGACAGGAATCCTGCGTTATATGCAGCTAAATGTTTTTCCTTCACCTCACACCTTTTATTAAAATACAATATAGTTACGGAAAAGAGCCTTCAATTTGCATTCCAAATTTTATTCTTTAAACGTAAAATTCTCTTTATTTCGACCAAATCGAAACAATACTTAATCTCTCTTTGAATCTTTTCCTACCCTTACTGTTCCTCTATGACTGTCCCTGCAGCAACCCAACCCAACATCGAACCTGGACTATCGAACCAAACGCATATTGCTTTAAACCTTTTTGACATAATCCTTAAAACTGCTAATAACCGGGATGAACTTGAATGTTCATGGGAAGCCATTGAACAAGATATAACTACTCAGGAATAGTTGGAAGCTAGACAATGCCAACGTAGAAATCTTCCCTAGTTTCCTTTACCGAAGGTTGACGTTACCCTCTCACTCATCTTTCACCTACTTTTGGATGCCTTGACACTGTACTTTCAAGCCTTAAGTACAGACTCAGGAACAACAAGAGTCACAAGGTGTTTTGGGAATTTATTATTCATTGACGAATATTATGGATAAGGAGGGCCCCACTTTTGAATTTTGTTTGACTGTGATATTCCAAAACATAGTTCCATTCTATGTTTTCTTATGTTTCTCCCTGCATTTCTTGAGGTCATAAAATATAGTGTGGTTTGTCCTTTTGATCATGTATTGATAGTTAGTTAGCATTTTATGTTGATGCAGATATTGGAATTTGCTAACCACCCTGGTGGAAATATATATAAAGACTCAAGCCTCGGAAAGGAGGATCATTATTCTACACTCGCTATGTTATGCTTCATGTAATTTTCTTTCTTTTCATACTTGCACTAGAATACGATGGTCTAATAGTTCTATTGATATCATGAGTTCTTTTTAAATGGAAAAAAGGGAGTTCAAGTTCTGATTTTATTTGCATAAGGTATATTTTACTGTTTGTTCGATGAAGAAAAAAGTCCTTTTATGTTTTCACTATTATCTCATCTAATTGGTTCTTGTTTGGTTCTTGTTTTCACTATTAGTACCAACATTTAGAAATATTTATTGAATCTCGTTGCAGTTTTCTTATTTCATTATCTTTGTTTTTCATTTACATTGTGGCCAAGTAGTCTCGCAAACACTAGCTATCTATGAAAGAACACATTTTTGGTCTAGAATTTCACAGAAGTCTGAAATAGATTTAAGACTATCATTATGATTTATTGACTTAGAAATATTTAATAAAGAAAAATTGTTTTCCATCTACATATTTCATTTTTTTAGTCACTTTATTTTACCCATTTGAATGTTGTTCTTTTTCAATTACATATTTCAAATTTCTTTATTTTCATTGTATGAACTTAGATTTATGTTTGGATTCAATTCTTTGTGTTGTTATACTTGTTTAATTTAATTATTGTTGCTATTAAATATATCACATAAATACTAAGAGTTGTAAGAGAAGATCATTTATTTGTTTGTATTATGTTATTTATTTTATGTATATGTGATGTTAAGTTTTGTAATCCATTTAGAATTAGATATATTGTATACATAATTCTATGATTCTAGTTCTTATTTATCTCACCAGATATGCCATGAAGGAAAATATTATGTTATGTTTAAGGCTATAAAATAAGGGTGATTATTCTCACTTCCTTTTGGTTTATGCAACCAAGAGTTCGAAAATTTAACTTTAGGAACATTCACATCCTCTCGTCAACACAAGTGACATGTGGGAGAATGTAATTTTGGTGGTATGAAATACTTTTTCATTATTAACTCCCCTCCAATTTATGCTCTAATATCAATTTGGACCATTGATCCACCTTCGATCTCCGTTGTCCAATTTATGGATTAAGCATGTTGTGCTCCATGAGGAAAATGCAGAGAGATGGGACCCTCCATTCACCATAGAAAATGGATGGGTTCCAAGTGGAGGCATAGGAGAGGATATGGGACCCTTATACCATACATATTTGGACCAAGTTCCATGTGGGAAGCTTGTTACAATTGGCCTGTAAATATAAAATAAAGAAAATAAAATAAGGGAAAAAGAGAAATAAGGAAGAGAGAAGGGAGTGGGAGAAGGTATTGGAGGATGATAGGGCAGGGCCACTGTGGCCAAGAGGTCGACATGGAATCACCTCAAGGTTCCATGTGGACGCATGATTCCATATCGATAGCCACGTTAGAAAGGATGCCACATGTTAGGACCATAAAATGTACCTTTTTGCTCACACTTTTTGCTACCTTTACACCCTTGTTTTACTCACATTTAAACTCACATTATCACCTTACCCTATCTTTCTAAAGGTATACAATGTCTCTTCTCTTTACTATATGTTTAATTCATTTTACATATAATTTTACATTACTCTCATACTTAACCATTGATCAGAAAGGTATAAGTGTTGAAACAGTTCGAACTGTAGATTAGCACTGAGGCCTGTTGCTGAAACACCCTGTGGCTGAAACAGTCTGTGGACTATGCTGAAAAAACAAATCACACAGAAGAAGTTGTTACACAATCTGTGGTCAACGATGATGAAACAAAAACTCACACAGAAGAAGTTGTCACACAGTTCGTGGTCAACGATGTTGAAACAACAACTCACACAGATTGACCACAACAGCCGCACCTTGTGCTAGCATTAACCATCAGACCAAGTTGCTGAAACAGTCAGAACGCAAATCCCGTGGCTGAAACAGCCCGCGATTTGTGATGCTGAAACAACATACAACAATAGTAACAAGAAGACAAATAAATAAGTTGTTACTCCAACCGCCACAACAACACCTCACTCAGCACTTGTAATAGCATTCTGTTGTGGGAGACTAAGACATCCTATTCCAGTTTAGAAATTCGATCTAACTAAGAATAGGAATCAAATGTACACCTGTAATTCGTTGATCAAATTGTATCGAAGGGATTCACCTCTTTAAATGAGAGGAAAACATCATTAGAGAGGATCTTCATCTTTTGTTCTAGCTAAGAAAGGATTTTACAGAGAGGGACGTGTTTCACTTCAGATTGTAATGTAACACAATTGACAAATGAATAAAAGATTGTTCTGAGCATTTTACTCTAGTCCCTTTCGTTTCAGGGGAATCTTGTGAGAAGGGAGGGCCCACCTTCTTCACAAGATTCACCCATTAGATTTGTAGTGTGTTAGTATTATTTCTGTTCATGCTTTGATTAAATTATGTTTTGCTGAAACACTACTTTACGTAACTCTGTCTTGCTGTTACATTGTTTTCATATGATTCATGCTTGAGTAACTATTAATCATTCTAGTTAGCAACCTTGCTTGGTGAATTTATGAAAGCTTGATAATCAGAGACAGGTGTTGAAGGTTCCTACTTCAGGAATAGGGTCTTGTTCTCTGTTAGAGATAGTTAGCTTTCAGTGTATAGAAATTATTTTAATGAGTTCATGAAAGTGTGCTAATCAGAAATAGGTGTTGAAGGTTCCTGCCTCGGGAATAGGGTCATGTTCTCTGTTAGAGATAGTTATCCTTCAGTGTGTGTCAATTATTTCAGTTAAGCAATGAGTTCATGAAGTTTGATGATCGGAAACAGGTGTTGAAGATTCCTGCTTTGGGAATAGGGTCATGTTCTCTGGTTATAGAATAGTTGGTGTTTCATGTTGCAACATCTTGTTGTTATTTTAATGTAATCCAGGATTCTTCAATTAATCATTTCTTTAAACTTCGAGCTCTGCAATAGGTAGGTTGCTTTCTTGTAATTCAAGTTAGAACTTCAGTTTGTTCAAGGAAAAGTGTGGCTAATATATTTTTACTACAACTCTAGGTTGCTTTTGAGATTGAGCATATATAGTGCGTGATTAACTTTGAAATAATAGACTTCCCTTGGTTGACAATTTATGTAGCACTTGATTGTTTAGTTGATAAGCAATTATAGTGACCAACATTTTGGCGTCGTTGCCGGGGAAGGTAATTGTAGATTTCAAAAGCACTTATGATTTTTCATATACAAAGATTGCATGAGAGGATGCCGAGACCCCAAAGACACTAACCCTACAAGTGGCAGGGGAAGAGAAAGAGGAGGAATAAAGACTTATATTGACGAGATTATATCAAAGTCTGAATCTGTTGCTCAACGACCAAACCCTCGGAAACACAAATCCCAGCCTTCATTTCAAGCCAACTTTGAAACGGGGAAAGAAGTTTGGAGTCCTGATACAGTCGAGAAACCAGCAGGAAACATTGAGGACAGAGCAAGCATAGCAGGGGAGCAGACAGAAGAAAACATGGATGAGTACAATGAAGAATTGCATCATGAAGAACAGGCAGGTCCTGAAGGAGAGGTAAATGATTAAAACTCTTTCTCCACATTAGGATTTCCTATTGGTTATCTTCCTAGAGGGGTAGCCCCCATGAAGAACATTCCACTCTCAGCACTACCTTTCATGGTTTGTCTTCAGAAGATCTTGATGATTTCCTTTTTGAGTTTGATATATTATGCAGAAGTTATGATTACATTTCCAATGCTCAAAAATTAAAACTGTTTCCAGCAACACTAAAAGGAAATGCACTAAGATGGTTCATGAGTCTTGGAGGCCATGTAATAACAACATGTGACCAAATGAAATAGAAATTCCTGAACAAATACCAGGACTATTGCTGAATAAGAGAAAAAAGGGAGGAACTATTTAAGATGATGCAGAAAGAGGATGAAAATATGGAGGACTTTGTAGAAAGATCCAGTCACCCCAATGTAAGTAAAGATATTCTTAAAACCATATTATTAAAAGGAGTAAGGGATGATTGTCTAGATATGTTGAATATGATTTGAAAAGGGGACATATATAAGGAATCATACGATGAAATTGTTAACCTATGTAAAAGATGTTCAAGAGGATCTTCAAGAAATAGATCAAATAGCAGGGACACTACATTTTCAAGAGTCCAAAAATCAGCCAGTGGGGGAGAAACAAGAGCCGAAATAGGTAATTTACTTGAAGGTTTTAAAACTGAAATGTTAAGCTCTTTTGCCTCACAAATTGACACCCCGCAGATTCAAAAGAAGCAAGCAGAAGAAGAAGAAGCCCTGTCCATCTTTTGTTCTAAATGCAGAGACAAGCACCCACGAAGGGAATGTCCATTGGACAAAAATCCAATCTGCACCATCTGTGATAAAGATCATGAAACTCAACAATGTCCATCTTTACCAGGGATCAAGGCAACATTACAACCAACTGATGAAGAATATGAAGTTGTCTATCTGTTGACACAGAGAAGGCAATGGCAACCGCGGGGACAAGGTATGAATCCTAACATGCCATTTACATCTTCTAATCATTGGAATAACTATCCTTCTTTCAATCAAATGAGTTTCTCTCCCTATAATCAAATGCAATATCCAAATCAAATGAATTACCCACCCATGCAACAAACTAACCCACCCTTTGTTGATCCATCAATGTGGACTCCTTGGCCTCCACAACAACAAAAACCATATCAGAACCAATGGAATCCAAATTGGAGAGGACAACAATCCCCCTTCCCAAATAAATTACCTCAATCACAATTTCTGCAACCACTCTCCTTACCATCAGGTATTCCACCAAACAATCAAATGATGAGACCCCAACTACCTGTACAACCTAACCCTAACCCCAATAATAAAGTTGTGCAGTGCATTGATATTCATAACCAACCTACACTTTCTCTTCTCCCTGCACAATGCAACGACATTCATTTACGATTTGGGAGAATAGTAGAACTTACCATAGCCGATGTTACCTCTTCTGATAAAGAGGAAACAAAAGAGCATGATGTACCTGAAAAGGTACAATCATCCTCTAACAATGTTGCTGAAACAGCAAAACCACCATTTCCTGAGCATTTAGCTCTGACTAAAACGCCTGAGCCACCTGCTTTCAATCTTCTAGGGGAATTACAAAATCTTTATGTCAAAATTCCTCTACTACAAGCACTCCGAGATGTACCAATCTATGCCAGGATGATGCGAGACATTTGTGTTAAGAAGCCTGGTAGGAAAATTAAGGATCCCCTCACAGTCCATGTTATGGGTGACTTGTCTACACTAATGTCAGGTAAAGCCCCCCCAGTTAAATATGGTGATATCGGCCACCCTACCGTCTCAGTACAAATTGGAAAAATGATAATCCCTCGTGTCCTGGTAGATTTAGGTGCCTCTATCAGTATTATGACTCTGGAAACCTCACAGATGTTACAATTGCAAAATGAAACCAGAGACGCCCCAACTATCCTAGAATTAGCTGACCGATCCACAATTAAACCAGAGGGAGTCATTGAAGACCTAATTATCTCTGTGGAATCCTGGAATTATCTAGCTGACTTTGTGGTACTACAACCTAAAAAAAAGTTGGGGGGGCACCCTCTAATTTTGGGCAGGCCTTGGCTAGCCACAACAGATGCTTTTATCAGTTGTAGATCAGGTTCAATGACAATTTCCAACGGTTATGAAACTAAACAACTTACCCTCTACCCTCATGCTACACCCTTGATTAATAATGATAATTCGGTATGGGTAGACTTCGATGATCAACTTACTCAACCCATCTTGACTATCGGACAAGCTCTAAGCCTTAAATATGCCACTGAGGATGAAGTAATTAATAACTTTATTTGTGAACCCTCCTCTGTGACTCCAGAAACTCCTAACCAACTAGCTGCACTGTTGGAGTCAGATAATTAGGAAAACCTTAAATCTGAAAACCCACCTCAAACATCTACCACCATCTCCTCTAAAATCATACCAGTAGAAATTGAACCTGGCAAAACACTGAACATAAACCCTAACCTGACAAATGATGAAACACAACAATTAATGAAGTTACTTCTGAAAAATAAAGAAGCATTCGCATGGAATTATACAGATATGAAAGGAATCTCTCCCAAATTATGTACTCATCGAATATATATTAAGGAAGATTGTCGACCGATCTGCCAATCTCAACGACGAATGAACCCTAATTTAAGAGAAATCCTTAAAGAAGAACTTAAAAAATTGCTCAATGCAAGGTTTATATATCCTATATCAGACAGTGAATGGGTTTCATCGTTGGTAATAGTTCCTAAGAAAAATGGGAAATGGAGAGTATGTGTGGATTATAGAGCCTTAAATAAAGCTACTAAAAAATATCACTTTCCATTACCATTCATTGATCAGGTGTTAGACAATTTGTCAGGGAAGAATTTTTTCTCATTTTTAGATGGTTTCAGTGGGTATAACCAGATCAAAATTGCACCCCAAGATCAAGATAAAACCACTTTTATTATCCCTTGGGGAACCTTTGCTTATAGAGTTCTCCCATTTGGACTATGTAATGCACCAACAACCTTCCAAAGAGCAGTTTTAGGAATCTTTTCTGATATGCCTAATGACTCTATGGAAATTTTTATGGATGACTTTACTCCTTATAGTGTTTCTTTTCAGGAAGCACTACAAAACCTTGAGAAAGTTCTTAAACGATGCATACAAGCCCAACTCTCCCTAAGTACATAAAAATGGCATATGATGATGAGTGAAGGAATAGTGCTTGGACATTTTATCTCATCTCAGGGAATTCAGGTGGATCCATCCAAGATACAAGTCATTAAAGACCTTCCTACTCCCAAAACCCAAACAGAGGTAAGAAATTTTCTAGGACATGCTGGATACTAAAGAAGATTTATCAAAAACTTTTCCAAAATAGCTTCTCCCTTGTTTGTGTTACTGATGAAAAATGTTGAATTCAAATGGACTAATTCTTGCCAGGAAGCATTTAATACACTTAAACATCAGTTATCTACAACTCCTATTCTTAGAGGACCTGACTGGACACTTCCCTTTCATATATCCTCGGATGCTTCAGATACTGCAATAGGAGTTGTCTTGGGACAAGAAGAAAATCATCTCCCTTATGCTATTTATTTCATTAGCAAGAATATGACTCCTGCTAAACTCAATTATATAGTTACCGAAAAGGAATTCTTAGCAGTTATCTATGCTATTAATAAATTTAGACATTACATTACTAGCTACTCTACTCTTTTCCATACTGATCACTCAGCTAGCAAATATTTAATGAACAAACCTATCACAAATGCTCGAGTCACCAGATGGTTACTATTACTGCAAGAATTTGATATTACAATTGTAGATAGACCAGGAAAAGAAAATGTAGTTGTTGATTTCCTTTCTCGGTTAAAGCCTGACGATGATACCCCAGTAGATGATTCCTTCCCTGATGAATATCTATTTGCAGTATCTGCTCACTCACCTTGGTATGCAGACATCGCTAATTATTTGGTTGCAGGAAAGTTACCACCACACCTATCTCACCGAGAGAAAAGAAGAATCATTCAACAAAGTGCTAGGTATAGCTGGATAAGTGGGTGTCTTTTCCACACAGGACCTGATCAAGAAATCCGAAGGTGCATTAGCGAAGATGAGGTTTATAATCTACGAAAAGCTTGTCATGATGGCCCTTGTGGAGGGAATTTTGTTGATAAGAGAACAACACATAAAATTCTCAGGATGGGGTATTATTGGCCCTCACTTTTCAAAGATGCAAAGAAATATGTCGGGGCCTGTGATAGTTGCCAAAGAGTGGGCCAACCTAATCATAGAGATGAAATTCCATTAAACCCCCAGATAGTACTTGAACCATTTGAAAGATGGGCCTTAGACTTTGTAGGACCCATTAACCCCCCATCCAATAAAAAAGTTTACATAGTGGTCTGCACAGATTATATGACCAAATGGGTGGAGGCTAAAGAACTCCATAGAGAAACTAAGGAAGAAGTTCTAGATTTCCTATTTGAATACATCTTCATCAGATTTGGAGTGCCAAGAGAATTAGTTACAGATGGAGGACCTCCTTTCACTTCTCATGGTTTTAAAGACACCCTTCAAAAATATCATATTCAGCATAGAATGACTACAACATACCACCCCCAAGCCAATGGA
>ML785849.1:62099-87799 GCA_009831015.1 Picea engelmannii | reverse complement strand
GCATTATGGGCCTACAGAACTACCTGGAGAAATACTACAGGATTCTCTCCCTATGAATTAGTCTATGGAAAGAGTGTTGTCTTTCCTGTGGAATTTGAAATCAAAACCTTAAGGACTGCTCTATCTATCAACCTTGATTTGACCAATGCACAGACAGCCAGGTTGCAGCAGCTTAATGAATTGGATGAAAAAAGACTAGATTCCATTCATCAGACAACTATGATCCAACAACAAAGAACAAAATGGCATGACAAAAATATCAAGCATAAGCAGTTCCAAAAAGGTAATTGGGCCCTACTGTATGACTCTCAGTTCAAAGAATTTCAAGGGAAACTACGTACAAGATGGCTTGGACCTTACGAAGTAGACACTGTTTTCCCCAATGGAACAATAAGGCTCCTCACAATCGATGACTCTAAAACACCGTTACTTGTAAATGGTCATCGGCTCCGTCTGTACCAGCGCCCTATTTCCAAAGAAGATTTTAAGGCCACATGTGTGGCAGACTCTCATTACCTCTTTTTAGAGGGGGCTCCTACCCCTCATTGCAATTAATTCTTTTTAAGTTAATTTCTTTAGTATTAGATTAGATTTAATTTACTAATAATCCATGTCAAGAAATACCATGTTACAATCGACTTTTACAGATTCCCGATCAAAGCACAGGCCTACTAAGAAAGGACGATCCTACTTCAAAGAAGAGGCAAGCTTTCCCATTGTTGAAACACCACTATTAAACAACTCTTTGTTCTTTCTTCATTGATGAAACACCACTGTCAGCAACTTTTTGACTTTCCCCACTGCTGAAACACCACTATTCAGCAATCTTTCACACCATTTTCCCTCATCGTTGTTCAGCAACCTTACACCATTTTCCCCCATCGTTGTTCAACAACCTTACACAATTTTCCCCCATCGTTGTTCAAAAACCTTTCACCATTTTCCCCATTGCTGAAACACCACTGTCAACAACCTTTCGCCTTTTTCCCCATTGCTGAAACACCATTGTCAGCAACTTTTCACCATTTTCCCATTACCAAAACACCATTGTTCCGCAATCCTTCACATTTTCCCATTGTTGAAACACCACTGTCAACAACCTTTCGCCTTCTCCCCATTGTTGAAACACTACAGTCCAACAATTCTTCACAGTTTCCATTGACAAAACAACACCGTTCAACAATTGTTTCGCCCTTCTTTTTGTTGTTGAAACACCAACTTTTCAACATTCTCTGTCAAATAAGCTTTTGCGCTCTCATACTACATTTTGTCCTTTCAGTCAACAAATCCTTGATACAATTCATCTAATAAATCAAAAAGTCTCTGCCACGACCACTGCAGAACTATTATGGACAGGCACTATATTTTGTTTGAAGTACGAATCAAAAGGTAAAGGCGAGGTATGTAAATTTTATGTAAACACAATTAAGCTGTAGTTAATGAGAAGATTCCAACTGATCATTACCACTCGTGTGAAATCATTATGAGCCGCACTTAAAGGGGGGGGAGGAAATATCGAATTTTTTTTCACACGAATTAACCACCGCCATTTCTATTTACTATCCTTTTGTTTGTTTCACCACCATTTGCATGCTTTCACTCGAAAAACTCACTCTGCACAGAAGCTGTTAATCGACTCTTTGACGGAGTATTTTACTGAGCTGTTAGCTATGGGAGGCTCTGTTATACGGTATGAACCCGTCATGACAGCCCTGTTAGAACACTATCCAGAAGCCTATCAAATTTTTCTGCAGGCAGGATGTCTCGGTTATTTTCAGAGGCTCCAGTGGTATGATCAACAACAGGTTCTCCAATTTTCTCAAACTCTCCAGGAAGACCATTCCATTGTTCAAGGGGTTCGAATTTCAGTTACAGAAGAGGATATAGCACAGGTTTCGGGTCTCCCTACCAATGGCATTCGCATGTTCAGCCACAAACATATCATCCTGAATGCCCAGCAGGATTTCCTCTTGCCAGGGGAACAAATTGAACCTAAAGGCCAGGGTATCCGACTCATCTCATTGCCGCCTCCATGGCCAGAAGTTGCAAAATTCGTCAAACACTACCTCACCTGCGAAGGATGATACCAGGTAGTCTACCAGCATGATTTTGTCCTGTTGTCTCATTTACGGCATGATAGATTGGTGAACATTCCTTATTATCTTCTCGGTTGTCAATAAAATATGTCGCACTACTGTAAAAAGGCTAAAGATCCCTCCCTTTCACTCACCCATCACCGTCTCGTTCAACTGCTTATCCAAAAGGGTTTTGCTCAACAAAATCCTCCACTAAACAATCCACCCATAGATCCCCAAGAAGCTGTTGAAATTCCTGAAAATCTGCAGGAACAACAACCACAAAACCTCCCAGATTCTCCAGAAATACCTAACAGTCCGCCTACAGACCCAATCAATCCAATTAACCCCCCTACCATACCAATCCCGCCCCACACTTTACCAAAATCATCCACTCTGGCCATTCATATTCTTAGTGATGATATTGAACCAGACAATTTTCCCTGTCCCATCATTGAGGAAAAACCCCCACGTAAACGGAAGAAAATTCCTTTTTTTTTTCCTTTTTACAAAGAAAATGAATAAGGACCTCAACAAGGGCAGCCACTACTGCTACTACCCTAGTCCCCCATCCCATATGACTAATACCCCGTACACCTCCAACCTCCCAAATGCTGGAATATTTTCCTATTCCACCCACGGGCACTGAAACACAAAAACCAGAGGCCCAGTGGGTTGCGACATCATCCATTTCAAATTTAGTAGATGAAACACAAGAACCAGCTATGCATTCAGTAGCTGAAACACAAGAACCAGCTATAGTTGTCACAGAAGAACCAGCTATAGCTGAAACACAAGAACCAGCTGCTGATATTCATACTGAGACACAGGAATCAGAGGCCCAAGGTGGTGCAACATTACTTTCTTTACATCAAGAAGCTGAAACACAAGAATCAGTTGCTGATCCTGTAGCTTCTCCACAAGAACCAGCTAGTGCAGTTGTGACTGCTACACAAGAACCAGTCACCCAGAAACCAGAACCAACAATGGCCTCTGTCCTATAAGAAAATGAGTTCCTAAAGTCTAAACTGGAAGCCTACAAGCAAGAGATAGTCGCGACAAAGGAATCCTATGAGAAGGAACTTAACTTGTACACCCTAGCGCTCATAGCGACCATGTTAGAGGAAACTACAACAGAGAATATGTGTAGAGAATATATGTGCAGTCAATGTGGGGACATCTACTATCAAGCAGGCTACAAAGTAACTCAAATTCCAATGCCAGGATCTTCCCTTGCACCTTCGACTTTTGCAGTCAAAGAAGAACACCCTGCTATTACACAAGAACCAGCAGGACCTTCCAAAATTAAGACTGAGCCATGGCCTGCAACAAATGTCGAATCTGAAACCCTTGCTTTTGTTAATAAAGTTGTACAAACATTTCCTATTGATGAATCTGCCCCTCCCAGCCACATCAATACCCACACCTTTGTGGAACAAGCCACTCAGACCCCACCTCAGCCTATTACTTGCAACGCTGAAACACAAACTCAGCCATGGGATGAGAAGGCAATAATACAGAAATGGAAAAAAGAGTTTGTTGTTACACAGGCCAAAAGCCTGCAGGAGCACAGCCAAATCTGGATAAATCATATCTACTCG
Source organism: Picea engelmannii (assembly GCA_009831015.1). NCBI lineage: Eukaryota > Viridiplantae > Streptophyta > Pinopsida > Pinales > Pinaceae > Picea > Picea engelmannii. The sequence continues at coordinate 84,123 of ML785849.1, read as the reverse complement.
AATTGGGAAGCTTTGGAGCAAACACGCTAGGAATCTTGTGCCCTTAAGAAATAGAATAAAGAGCTAAAAGACGGATTGCTCCTGATATTTGACTTGGCACAAAAGCTATTGGCTGCAAGGAAACCATCCTGCAATTACTCTCTGTTCCTCATGGAACGACTTACTTGGTTTCAGATCAAATCAGTCAAAGAAGGCAAACCCCATGCAGTACTAAATTTAACAGATTTTATTAAAACCTTTGCAGAAGCCTCTGCTATGGATCAACACCTCCTCTGTGAGGCATATTTTCATAATGAGGCCATCCCTAAGAACCGACAACTTAACCTTAACCCTCTTGTCGGTTACATCCAGATTAGGGCACTCACTTCCTTCCTTAACAATCATATTATATGGCAGGATGACTTCCTAGCTGCCAAGCACAATGAGGATAATCGCCTTCTCTGGATAAGGCCAGAACCACAAAATGTGGCCACCTTTGTCACAGAGTATTATCAGTTTTTAAAGAAACCTGGGATGACTCAACGCATTCAGCAACTACAGACATCAGTGTTTCAGGAATGTCAACATTTCATTAAATCAACAAAGACTGTTTCCCTATAGGAAAATAACATGTTTTGGCAACAATCTACTGAGAAAAGATAGGAACACAATCCTTTTAGCCCCACAAATCTTGAGATAGCAATATCCAGGGTACCTAGCTACATCAAGTGTGTTCAACAATGTGTTGAAAGCTAGATAGGATACCAGTTTCATTTTCCTATCCTCTGGATTACAGCAGAGAAATATCAAGTCCATTATAAGTTGCCCAAGAAGGCCGAAACAGCAGCTTGGCAAAGGTTACAACGCGTTCAAGGGTTCAGAGCTCCAACAGACATCACCTTCCACAACTATTGCTTGAGTAAATTGCACGCTCAGAGTCGGTACTCAGATTCTGATTCAGAGTGAAGTTGCCTGAGGACATGCAACATTTTAAGTTGGGGGGGATGTTAGGACCATACAATGTACCTTTTTGCTCACACTTTTTGCTACCTTTACACCCTTGTTTCACTCACATTTAAACTCACATTATCACCTTACCCTATCTTTCTAAATGTATACAACGTCTCTTCTCTTTACTATATGTTTAATTCGTTTTACATATAATTTTACATTACTCTCGTACTTAACCATTGATCAGAAAGGTATAAGTGCTGAAACAGTTCAAACTGCAGATTAGCATTGAGGCCTGTTGCTGAAAAACACTGTGGCTAAAATAGTCTGTGGACTATGATGAAACAACAAATCACACAGAAGAATTTGTTACACAGTCTGTGGTCAATGATGTTGAAACAACAACTCACACAGAAGAAGCTGTCACACAGTACGTGGTCAACAATGCTGAAACATCAACTCACACAGATTGAACACAACAGTCGCACCTTGAGCTAGCATTAACCATCAAACCAAGTTGCTGAAACAGTCAGAACGCAAATCCCGTGGCTGAAATAGCCCGCGATTTACGATGCTGAAACAACATACAACAACATTAACAAGAAGACAAATAAAGAAGTTGTTACTCCAGCCACCACAGCAACACCTCACTCAACACTTGTAATAGAATTTTATTGGGGGAGACTAGGACATCCTATTCCAGTTTAGAAAGTCGATCTGACTAAGAATAGGACTCAGATGTACACCTGTAATTCATTGATCAAATTGTATTGAAGGGATTCTCCTCTTTAAATGAGAGGAAATCATCATTAGAGAGGATCTTCATCTTCTGTTCTAGCTAAGAAAGGATTTTATGGAGAGGGACGTGTTTCACTTCAGATTGTAATGTAACACAGTTGACAGATGAATAAAAGATTGTTCTGAGAATTTTCTTCTAGCCCCTTTCGTTTCAAGGGAATCTTGTGAGAAGGGAGGGCCCACCTTCTTCACAAGATTGACCCATTAGCTTTGTAGTGTGTTAGTATTATTTTTGTTCATGCTTTGATTAAATTTTGTTTTGCTGAAACACTACTTTACGGAACTCTGTCTTGCTGTTACATTGTTTTCATATGATTCATGCTTGAGTAACTGTTAATCATTCTAGTTAGCAACCTTGCTTGGTGAATTTATGAAAGCTTGATAATCAGAGACAGGTGCTGAAGGTTCCTTCTTCAAGAATAGGGTCATGTTCTCTGTTAGAGATAGTTAGCTTTCAGTGCATGGCAATTATTTTAATGAGTTCATTAAAGTGTGCTAATCAAAAACAGGTGATGAAGGTTCCTGCCTTGGGAATAGGGTCTTGTTCTCTGTTAGAGATAGTTAGCCTTCAGTGTGTGTCAATTATTTCAGTTGAGCAATGAGTTCATGAAGTGTGATGATCGGAAACATGTGCTGAAGATTCCTGCTTTGGGAATAGGGTCCTATTCTCTGGTTACAGAATAGTTGGTCTTTCCTATTGTAACATCTTGTTGTTATTTTAATGAATCCAGGATTCTTCAATTAATCATTTCTTTAAACTTTGAGCTCTGCAATAGGTAGGTTTCTTTCCTGTAATTCAAGTTAGAACTTCAGTTTGTTCAAGGCAAAGTGTGACTAATATATTTTTACTACAACTCTCGGTTTCTTTTGAGATTGAGCATATATAGTGCGTGATTACCTTTGAAATAACAGACTTCCCTGGGTTGACAATTTATGTAGCACTTGATTGTTTAGTTGATAAGCAATTATAGTGACCAACACCACATAGGAAAAAAATTCCTATGGTTCAAAAAAAACATGTAGAGCCAAAATCATATTTTTTCCGTAGAGGAAGTAGAAAAAATCATAAGAAGATGAAATTTGAAATAACTACAAAATTCGTAGAGATGGTCGTTGGCCAATTATCCACCATTTAGGCAGAAAATCCAAACTAGGGGTTTTTTAAGATCGGGGTGGTTCTCCGTAACAAGGACCTAGATTAAGATGATTTTTTTTATAAGGAGTATTAAATGAAGGAATAGAGATACACAATGAAGGAATTGGGTGTATTCCAAAGAGGTTCGAGTGGAGATGCCAAAATAAGGAAAAATCCACTATTATGGGTCATTTTTTGAGGATTTTTGGGATTTTCAAGGGAGGGAAAGAGATCCCAGATGAAAAATATGGAAATTTTTATTTACTCGACATTTTATCTACTCATCAAGAAAGATATTTTTTTCTTAGTGGAGTTTTTCTAGAATTGATTACTTTAGGAGGTAGCCAGTTTTGGCTAAAAATTGTATGGAAACAAGCAGAAAAGGGACAAAGTTGTCATTTCCATATTGTTATAGATTTTGAAGGGAGCATCATATTGACAAACTAAGAGTTTATGTGAAATCAATTCCATCAATTTTATCACTGTCTCATACAAAAGTTTCCTTGTTTCTTGACAAAATCACCTCTACAGGTGGAAGAAGTTGGCGTCTAAGCTTAAATGCACCGCGATGAAAGATGCACAAAAGGGGTAAATTGGAAATATTCAGATGACTACAAATTTCTAATTTAGATCTTAGAATTGAGAAAGAAAGTGTTGGAACATTAAGCATTGATGGTTCATCACACTTCTCCTAGATTAAGTTGGTCGGGCACTTGACCCACATCTATATACAATCGGTTGAGCGGTCGACTAGATCTCTACATCAGTTGGTTGAGTAGTCAACATTTCTATTGGTTAGACAATCGACTAGTAGTCAAAGATAGTCTAGTGGTGGATTGACCAACCCAATAATCGACTTCGAGTTGGATGCATGGATGATCAGGTCAAGGATCCTTGTCTAGGGACTAGACAACACAAATTTGATGGATTCAACTCTAACAAATGATAGATATATGTGGAAAAGATACTTCTAATTTCATGGAAGTTGGTTAGATATTGAGGATATAAATATTATACCCCTTAGGTCATTATCATAAAGTAATCAAAGAGATATCATATGGATATATTGTAACGTACCCAACAACTAGGTTGAGCCACACTACCTCAAAACACCCACTTCAAAGATGCTCAGACTACCATTGTATTGTAGCTGGATAAACATGTTAGAATATAGAATATGGTGTGCTCGTTTTACCATTGACGATACCTTTGTCACCCAACCATAGGCTGAAGCCTCCCTCTGAGCACCTTAACCTTGACTAAGAATTCCTCCGGAAGAAAATCCTAGGCTAGATATCCAAACAAAGAGTAGTGCATCTTTCCTCAAGGATGGTGCATCACAAAAAGATAATCAGATAGTCCAAACCCTAGCCAAGAGATATTCAAGCCAATACTGAGAACTAGTTGTTGTTGCAGCTACACCTGCAACCCTCCTCCATACCTATGCACAAGACTGCAACTATAGTGCACACCAACTGGGAAAACTGCAATTCTGAGATGCTGTAAATAAGAACTGGTGCCCTGTATTTATACTAGATCTGCCAGTTTTGTTGGGGCCGACTTCTCCTTTTGGATAAGTGTCCGTTTAGTATATTATTATTATTTTTGGCCGACTTCTTCTCTTGGAGGCTAATAGCCTAATATAAATTATCTTCTTGAGCTGACAAGGATTCTAGGGTTATTAGCCAACTCATTAGGGTTTCTCTTGCTTCCCGGAGTCTTCTATTCTCATCAGGTTCACATGTGGAGGTAAATACCTCTCGCAGCTACCATAATATTAACACTCCCTCCTAGCTAGAGAGGTATTTACAGGTAATGGACTTGAGCACAAAAACATACCATTTACCCGGTAGCATCAACATGACTAGATCATGAGCATCACCATTACCATCAGCTGCATCAATTATTCATCTGAGTAATTAGATATGATGTTGGATAAGTCACTCTCACCATAGAGTGATACAAGAGGAGTAAAAGTTTTGAACTGTTTTTCGTCTGGAAAATCTTTGTTCATCATCCCTCTGAATGATCATTATCTCCAATAAACTGTTGATAGTCTTCAAGGAAATTACAACAAGGATAGAACACACCTGTGTCTATTCATAGTAGTATATAACTACAATCCAGTGGTTTACTACCACATCAAGTAACACACAAGTACTTGATCAACAACTTATGGTTGCGAACCGTGAAACATATTCACCACAGTAGTCCTCATCTACTGTCATATAGTCTTCATAACAAATATATGAGAGCATCTTGCATAGAAACAATGTTATGGTAAAAACTAAATCATCTGGGCCAATCTTTCACACACGTATGTGAGATCTGAAAGAATGTCTGCCTCACGAACAATGGAACATATCCACCATAGTAGTATATCTCTACTGTCTGGAGACAGGTAGTTTCCATAGCAATCATCTGATGCTATCCTACATAGAAAATATTGTTAAAGATAAATTGAATCCTCTGGGCAGATCTTTCACTCACGTTTGTGAGATCTAGAAGAATATCTTCCCTCATCAGCAATGGGCTATCTTCCCTATTATTCACAAACAAGGAAGAAGGATTATTTCTGATTTCTAAGCCTGGACCATTTCTCAGACTAGGCCATTCTTCCTACACTAATTAAAGTGCACCCTAGACAGAATGTACAAACCCTAAGAAATGTTTGGACCATTCCTTACCCTGGGCCATTCCTCCGACACTAAACAAAGTGTAACCTGGAGAGAATGAGTCTGCCCTAAGGAATGACTGTCCCTGATTGGTGAGCCTGGACTATTCCCCACCCTGGGCCATTCCTCCAACACTAAACAAAGTGTAACCTAGAGAGAATGAGTCTGACCTCGAGGAATAAATGTTCGGATCATTCCCCACCTTGGGCCATTCCTGCGACACTAAAAAAAGTGTAACTTGGAGAGAATGTATAACCCTCGAGGAATGTATGTCCTGCATCAACCTCCAAAACGGACCATTCTTCGAAACTGCTCACAACTGTGAACTTCGAAAGAATGAATGCCCGGCGAGGCAGACCATTCTACTTGACCACTACTTAGAGTGACTGCCAAGAAGAATGACTGTCCTAGACCACTCCCCATGTTAACCACAATGGGAAGTCGATGTCTATGATACATCAACAATCAGTCTGCCTCCCATGTTAACTACAATGGGAAGTCACTGTCCGTCAGAAATATCAACCCAGTTTCCGAACAGGAAAGCATCTGTCCAATCTGGACTATTTTTCTATTACAGAGATAAATAATATTTTTAGTGTTCCCTCCTAACTGGAGAGTTATTTCAATCACAAAAATAAATGTTTGCATACCTTCTTCTCGTTTGGAGAGTCTTCCCTTCCATCGAAGAGAGTTATTTCCACGAGCTCTAGCTTGAGTATGCAAGTTCTTTCATATTGAATAGAGGCTTTACCAAAATGTATGCTTATCTTGCTCATCTGTGGAGATATGTATTGGAGAAATCATTTTCTCCCTTCTGGACTTTATCATGGATAATGTAATGTTTGTACTATAGTCTAGAACACTGTGAAGGCTTCATGTAGATATGAACAATAGAGTATATCATAGTTGGAGAAATGGAACATATCCATGTGGTACTTCTTTTGTTATCATGAGATCTGATCTTCTGAGTAGTCATCTTGATGTTATAGGAAATCTTCACCATGCTTTTGTTGTGCATTGGAGGTTCTCCGCCAAGTTGTATTCTTCTTATCTGCATACAGGAGTCTCTTTTTGGTATGCTTCAAAGTCTTGATATTGCTCTTCATACGTTCTTTATTCAATTTCTCTGGAGAACATTCTTTGCATTTATCTGATGTAGAATTCCAACTCATGGATGTTGCGGATGACATAATGACTTATATAGGGATAAGTCTGGTGTATTGGAACAAGAAATCATCATAGTCTTCTCCCTCCATCTGAGAGAATCTCTGGTTCTGGATCTCATAATGCTTTCAGTCATAAGTCTTCCATACATTGTTCTTCATCACAACTTTCAGTTCTTCTGCTTGATTGCTTCCATATCAGGCTTGGTAATCTTGTGATTATTGATGTAATGACTGGTTGTTTTGGATTTTCTTTATTTCTTGGAATCTTCATGTTCTTCTTCATGGTTTTCATTATCTCTTGGATTCATGGAGATTCCATGTTCTAGAGATTCCACTTCTTCTTTTTATCACAGGATCACAAATCTGGATGGACAACCAGGAATACTTTAAGGCTTTTCTTCCAAGAGGTCTTCTTCTGCGGTTGAGTTGAACACGTATTGTCTTTCATGGATGCTACCATGGATATATACATTTCATCATCTTCAGTGGATCATAGGATTAGCTCCCTCCTAATCCTTGCTTCGTGTAAGAGTGCATATAATCATCTCCCTCCGTCTGATAGAGTCCATACTTCCATGTGCATCCTTATTGTCTTTTGTAATATATAATTGGCTCTCTCTATCTAACAGAGTCGACGCTTCCATTTTAGTTGTCCTCATAAGTATTTCTCCAATTTCTCTTGATGTCTGACTTCTAAGTCTCTTCAGGGCTGATTCTGATTTCGGCTTATCTTGTAATAGTTTTCACATGATATATTCCATTCTTTCATGTGTAATATCTAATGATAACTTCTTTTCATCTTGTTTGTTCTTTCATAGGTATAGTTCTTCTTGGAACACATTATCTTCCAAGAGATAGATATACAAGATATGTACAGAGACGATGCAAGAAAGATATGTACAAGAAATAAGAAGAGTGTTGTTACCTTTTTAGTAGAAGAAGTATCTTCCATCCTGATTAGTCTTCTTTGTAGGTTCCTTTTCTTCAGCAATCGATGCTTTGTGTTTCTCCTTCCTTTTCTTTAGCTCGGGACACTGATTCCTGCAGTGATCATACTTCTGACAGTTGAAGCATTGTATTTCTGAAATGTCTTTCTCTTGATTTGGCTTCCTCCTTGAACCAAACTTCCTTTTGTTCCCAAAGTTCTTGAATCTTGCTGTGAAGGCTTGATCATCGTACTTATTTTGGGGTTTCTCTTTTGCATTAATCCTTAATTCTTCTTGAGCACAGCAATTCCAAAGTTCTTCAAATGTTGGGTACTCCTTCCTTGTGTTCATGCTTGCGAAAAATGCATCCCATGTCTTGGGAAGACCATTGAGTACTATGTTCACCAATTCCTTTTCTGAATTGATCTCTTCAATATCTTGTAGTTGATCTCTTAACTAGGATATCCTTACAAAGTATTATGTTATGTTGTCGTCATCATTCGTCTTCATGTCACGGAGCTCATTCTTCAGAATCATAACTTGTCCAATGTTTCTAACTGAGAAGAGATTTGTTAGGGCATCGTACATCTTCTTTGATGAGTCAAGATGGGAGATGTAGGGTATCAAGTGGTATTTTATGGAATCCACTATGATACTCATGGAATTGATGTCAACATATTTGAACTTCTCCATAGTTGCAACGTTCTGGGGTTCCTTCTCTTCTCCTTCTTCAAACTCTGGCTTCACGATCTTTCCCTTCACAATATCTAGTACTTTATTCTTAGCAAGGATGAGGTCAATCCTTGTCTTCCATGCTCTGAAGTTAGAGGCTCCATCTAAATTGTTTTCAGACTTCATAGAGTTCGTCATGGTTTGCTTGACTTGGTCAAAACCTAGATTTGACCAGAAATCCAAACTTCACGTCTTGGCCTTCTGAAAGTATCAGGAGATGCACTGGGATAGGGCACACTGATATATCTAGAGATTAGGTCAATCTCGTCACTTAAGGTGCCTCGACAAGAGGTTTAGGGTTTCTCCAACTGCTTTTTCTAGTAACCCTAGCTGTAGTGCTTTTGGAAACTGCTCCTACTAGTAACCCTAGTGGTAGTTCCTCAACCAGATCAATATCTAGAAGCTATGTTTCCTTCCAGCGTTTTAGACTGACTGAAGGGGTGTGGGCCCATAACCTATTAGAATATAGAAGCTGGTGTGCTCGTTTTACCATTGATGATACCTTTGTCACCCAACCATAGGCCGAAGCCTCCCTCTGAGCACCTTAACCTTGACTAAGAATTCCTCCGGAAGCAAACCCTAGGCTAGATAGCCAAACAAAGAGTAGTGCATCTTTCCCCAAGGATGGTGCATCACAAAAATATAATTAGATAGTTCAAACCCTAACCAAGAGATATTCAAGACAATACTGAGAACTAGCTGTTGTTGCAGCTGCACCTGCAACCCTCCTCCAAACCTGCGCACAAGACTGCAACTGCGTACCAACTAGGAAAACAACAATTCTGAGATGCTGCAAATGAGAACTGGCGCCCTGTATTTATAGTAGATCTGCCAGTTTTGTTGGGGCCGACTTCTCCTTTTGGATAAGTGTCTGTTCAGTATATTATCATTATTTCTGGCCGACTTCTTCTCTTGGAGGCCAATAGCCTAATATAAATTATCTTCTTGAGTCGACAAGGATTCTAGGGTTATTAGCCAACTCATTAGGGTTTCTCTTGCTTCCCGGAGTCTTCTATTCTTGTCAGGTTCACATGTGGAGGTAAATACCTCCCGCAGCTACCATAATATTAACAAAACAATCCTAAAAATGATTGTGTGAATAATGATCTTAAGCATACCCATTTCCCGGGTATTTCCAAATTCACCCTCTTGGGTTGATTCAAAGTTTTGTTCCATTATTTTCATTGAAGAAACATGAATCCAAAGAATGTAATTAAATATAACATATTAAAACATGAAAGAATGATTAAGAAATTGCCATGAAAAACAATAACCAATGAGCATTCTCATAGAAATACATCTCGGAGATAAATAACTACAAAAAAAAATATGCATATGCAAGAAAACACAAGAGAACACTTATCTTTAATTAAATCATCACCAACTAGCTGTAGACCAATAATGTTCCTCCCAACCATAGACATTGTGGTTCAATCACTCTAAAAAAAAGTGTCACCCTTGAGCCAGGGCTATGAATCTAGAAGGATGGGTCCTAGGCCAAATCTAAAACACCTTGATTATATATCATGCTCTCAGGTTTTCCCAACCACACAACAATCCCAATTTCCAACTATCTTCCCCCTTCATCCTACAAAACCTAAAGAAATGAACCCAAATATTTACCATGCAATCCCTCAGACTATACCATTTCTCTCCAGGGCTCTCATGCTACTGGTTAGGAAATATCAATGTTGGAAAATCCAAGGATTCTCAGTTGTGGATAGTTCTTTTAGGACTGCCATCAATCTCATGCACGTATGCATCCATTCCCTCTTAGAATGATCACTAATTTCTTACAGCCATTTAGCGATGACTACCCTCCTCTAGCCATTGTTTCGATGATGAGACCAAGAGCACACAAATTAACAAGAATGCATAAGATGAGTGACTAAATGATTAACAATGAATGTAGAACCCCCCAAAATGAAATATCAACCAAGAACAAACCCAAATAACCCACAACCAGGTTTTATATAATTACAAGAACCAATAACCGCATGACCTTCCCCAAGAAGCTCATGTACCGACTTCCTCAAATAAAACCAATATGGGTGAATAAACTAATAATAAAATACTTAGCCCATTTACCCCCCTCTCTCATGGAATCATAGACCCCTATCTCTTGTCCTTGTCTGTCCTGCAACTAGTGATGTATTTTATTAATATATATAGAAGTATTACATTTCTAGGCACTCTGGCCCCTATTCAAATTTACTATCTCACCTGCCTAAGTCACAATTATATAATACATTCTAGACATAGGGGTTTGTTGTGATGGTTGCACAACACCCTTCCATTTTCTCTATTTTTCATAATAAAGACTATTAAACCTTTGAAAATGTCAATAATTCATATATTCCTTTGAAAACAGTAAAACAAAACAAAAAAACACAAAACGTTTAGATTTTGATTACATGAAAGTTAGTCTTTCAAGTTATTTTCAAAGTGCAATAAAATGTTTTAATAAATCTCAATATCAATCATGATTTTGTAATTACTATTCTTAATAAATGTTTATTTTTCCTCCTTCTTATCATCAAAGAAATAAGAAGGATCCAAATTGGGCACTTGTTTGAAGGACATGGGTAAACATTTAATACATAATCAAATTTAAATTCTTAAATTAGATGTCAATAAACATTTAAATCTGTTGATTATGCAATTGCATTTTTTTCCTAAATCTTGAATAAAAAATATTACCCACGATTATTTCTTAATTCTCAATGTCATTCATCACTTTTTGTGTCCTCAAATAGTAATTATGTGTCATAAATCCACATACATTTGGCTTAACCTACATACATAATTCTCCACCTTGTTGATCCTACCACCCATTTTGTAAACAATCTCGAGCTAAATGAATATTTGTTTTTCATAAATGATCATATTCAAAAACCAAGAATATAAAGTTTAGGAATAGAGGAAGAATACCAAAACCATATAGCAAAGAGGGTTTCAAAGATGGAATACCATATCAAACCTTGCAGAGAAGATATTGTGGGTTTGAACTCTAAATGTATGGTGATATTAGAACATGTTGGTTGGGTACAATTCTTTGAAATATTCATTTCTTATAATGAATTCATAACAAGGTCGTTTGCGCATTCCTTCAACAATGAATGTGACCTTACATCTTTCAGAACATTTTTTTTCCCGAATATTAAATCTTCCCTAGACATGGGAAAATTGGTTCAAAAATAGAGATTTTGATGCCATAGCCTGGGATTCTCTGTTATCTAGAAATAGACAAAACCCTAATTGGATTGCAGGGTTACCTAGGTCCTGGTTTAAAGATCCCTGGAGAGAACTTATCTTTTTTATTCAAAAGTATATAACTTGTTAAGGTCATTTCAATCTAGTTTAACTTTATCATATCAAAATTATATTTCATGATAAATGGGATAATCCATTGAATATGCCTCACTATATACTCAAACATCTTATTAAAATGTCCAATATTGTTCATAAAAAAAAAAAAAAAGTTGACAAATCCCTATATTGTCATGTTCTCATCCAAATAATTGTTAATAGTGAATTACAAAGACTAGGTAATAAATGGAATAAATTAACTTCTTGAAAATGGTTTTGAAAAACAGGTGATTACAAAGGTTTCTACAGATGTTTCATTGTAGGATACTACATGGATTGAAACTAATGATATATCGAATCCCATAGTGGATGACACAGAGGAATTTTAGGAAATTCATAATATATCATGGGTCAAAAGGGACAGAAAATGAAATAACAATCTCAAGAAAAAAAAATAGTTACTAAATGGGTGCCCCAAACCAGGATGACATGATCTATGGATAAAAGGATTTTAGAAGATAAAAAAAAATTGGAATCGACCTCCAGCAAAATAACAAAGAAACACAAGGTTTAGGTGACAAAATAAAACCCTAAATTCTCTCCAGAATTATATGTTTTTCAACAATCGGTATATGAGTACATTGAGAATAAGGAAAAGATAGTGGAAGAATATTCATTCTTAAATGATTCATAGGTTTCACTAGATATCAACATCAATAGAGATGATTTGATTATAACCAAAGAACATGAGAAAAGAGATATACCAACAAACATAAATCTTCAAGAAGACCAGTCTTTAATGCCAGGAGATGATTTGCTCACCCCGTCGAATTTTATGATGACCTTTATTTTCAGAAAAAGGGAAGATCAGATCACTGGGTTAAAGAATGAAATGAAAGAATTAAATACTCTTGATAAATTTATTAAATATGAAAAAAAATCCCTAAATATTCATAGTAGAAATATTCAAGATGAAAATAAACAGTTGATAAAGGAGAATGATTTGCTGGTGAAATATGCTCACAAATGGCTCAAGGAGTTGTTAGCACTAGAAGTCACCTCCTGATTGCAGGGGAGGTAAGCCCAATACCCATCATAATTAGGTGGATGTTGGTTTTAAATGGATGGAGTTCAATGTCCAGAAACTCAAAACATGAATGATGTTCAACACAAAATTGGATAGGAAATGCACAAGGATGTGAGGGACACATTAACTTCAGTCAGTAAATTGAGTTAAAACGAGAGCAGAGAAAAGACTTAGAGAGAAGGTGAATAAGAATTCTCTAGGCATCAGTCTTTCCAGTAGCTCAGGGAGGAGAACTCAAACTCAGGAGCACTCTTGAGCTCAATTTTAGGCACAAAATTATGTCTACTAGGGACACAGTTAAAGCTGCAACATGATCAAACCTTCATCATCCTGCAACTGCAACAACTCGACTAGATCTTCCATGCCCAAGCCATTCAATGTGAGAGGGTAAATAGACCACGGGGAAATGAATAAAACTAACCACGATACTGCTATAATCAAACCTTCACTACAACAGTATAACGATCCTCGACTGGATCATCCATGCCTGAGTGTTTTAAACAAATTTTATAGACAAAATGAAAAGAAGGAAGCTGACTTCTATTTAACATGAAAGTCTCAAATATTATACATAACCAGAGAACAGATATGGCATCACAGGCATTACAAAATTGGGAGCTTTTCTCAACCATCGACACTAAAAAAATATTCAAAACCACTCTATATACTAAGAGTTGGCTCCAATTGCTCAAGCTGCGATCAAGTCATGCATTCAAGGCTTTACGTCAACGAGTTTCTTTTTCTGACTGCCCATGCAGTCTACTGTCAGATGCAATCGTGTTTCAGGATGGACCTACAGACAGGTCGAATTTCTGGCAGTTCTTATGGATTTCCATTTATGGGTAAAACAATGTTCAGCCACAGCCACCCACTTCATTAAATTTCTTTCTCAGGATCAGGATGGGCTCTAGGTCAACTCTGCAATTGTAGAACGTGGTGGTCTCTCCTAGCTTCTTTTCCACCTAGATCTGAGTTGGATTCTTGGAGAGGAGGCATGGCAGGAAGACGTGGATTCCGACGAGATGATGGGCGCAAATGGAATGGATCGATGAATGACAGTGACCAAGCGGAAGGATCTGGCGACAAAATGGGACTGGGAAACGCAGACGCCAATAATCGAGAGATGAGGTGTAAAGGTGTAGGGGGACGATGTAGCGAGGAGGGAGGACATGGAGGCAGGTTTGTGAGGGGTCAGGGGTACATGACAACCTTGGTGAAGGAGACATGGAGTGGGAGTGGAGGACACATGTCGAGAGGAGAGAGGGAGGATGTTACAACAATAAAGGGAAGAGGCACGTGGGGAAGAGTGAGTGGAAGACAGGTGGGAGCAGGGGCGACCAGGGTAATGGGAGGCGGTAAGCAGNNNNGCACCTTAGAACAATGCAACAAGGATGTAAAATCACTCATCTGAGTTAGGATAAGTGATAGAGAGTGGGTTTTTATCCCCTCTCCTTCATTGTTTCACCAAAATGCCATCTCCCTAGGGAAAAACACCCCCTGACCAACAATATGTGCTAACATTATGATCCATGGGGGATAGAGACCTCCCTGTGAGGCTTTAAGAACTCTTTTGCAACTTCAGTGCCTTGTCGTTGGGTTGTGAAGTCACTTCATACAACCAAAAATAGAGTAAAATCAATATTTACAATGACATGGAAGCCATTCATGGCTTAAACAAAAAAATTCTTCAGAAAATGCCCATTTACAGGGCCACCAAAAAATTCATCGCCCTCCAAATTCTGCAACCTGTAGGTGTTGTTTTGACATATCTCAGAAATTCTGAAGGGGTCGATCCATAAGTCCTCAATTTTTCTATGCTTGCCTTTGTCCTTCTTGGGTGCATCCCATTTGAGAACAAGATCTCCCAGTTGGAAATACTCCTTTTTCACCTTCCTGTCAAAATCCTGCTTGATCTTCTGTTGATGATCATGTTCTTTGTTCAGAATTTGTTCCCTTTCTTGCTGCACTTCTACCAACTGTTGTATTCTTTTGATCATATCATCAGGTTCCTCTTGGTAGTCTTAGAAGAATTTTTCCACAGGTAAGGAAATATGAGAAGGAAAAATGGATTTGGATCCATAAACCAGTTGAAAAGGAGACATTCCTAGAGACCTATTTGTTGTCACTCTGTCATCCCATAGAGAAAACTTGAGTTTTGAATCCCACACTTTCTTGTTTTCCTCTAACAGTATTTTGATGATATTTATAAGGCTCTTGTTAGAGGAATCTGTCAGTCCATTTCCTTGGGGGTAGTAAGGAGTTCAATGAATCAATGAAATTAAAAACTGTTCACAGAACTGGATCAGTGGTTCGGCCTTGAAGGATGTGGCATTATCAGTGACAATTCTGTGTGGACACCCAAAACTTTCTATAATGTCCTCAAGAAAAACAATGATCACTTTGTGGGAATCACTCCTTGCGAGGATAGCTTCTATCCACTTGGTAAAGTAATCGGTGGCATTCAAGATCCACTTGTGTTGGCCACTCGAAGCAGGATGAATTTCCCCAATAAAATCTAGGCCCCACTGCTGAAAGGACCCTGAAGCTACCATAGGCTTTAGTGGAAGAGACTTGAGTTGTTTCTTCCTAGAGAACTTCTGGCACTTAACACAATCCTTGATTTTTGCATAGACATCAGTGAATAGACTGTGCCAGAAGTAGCCATCCCTGAGAATCTTATATGTTGTGGTTCTCCAGAAGTGATTCCCCCCACATAGACTATCATGAAAGTATGACATAATCCTTTGGGTCTCATGTGGGTCTAAGAACCTCAAAATCACTCCCAAAAGGTATTTCCAATATAAGACCTGGTCAACAAGACAATATTTAATATATTTGAGCTTCAAAGCTCTTACTTTGTTCTTTTCCATATCAGCAGGGGGATGCAGCTTTTGTAGAAAAAATATAATGTCTTTGTACCAGGAACATTCTTCTAATAAAGGGATGACTTGGGAATCTCAATCAGACAACTCAGCCTGCTGACTTGCTGAGAAAATGTTAACTAAATTTACTCCCAAATATTTGCAATTAGATTCAGCCAGTAGCCTGGCTAATCCTTGACCCTTTACCAATTTTGTGGGCTTTATCTCCAGATTAAATTCAAGGATTTTGGAAATCCACTTGCTCCTTCTTTCGTCTATGTCAGGCTGAATGAGAATCTCATTCACAGATGTTGAAGGAACATATGCAATGACTCTCGAATGAAAAACATAGACTCTGAAAGATTTGAGAGCTTTGACCAAAGAATAGGCATGCTTCTCCATGATGTCATATTTCACTTCAACATCTCTCAATGCCCTACTGAAAAACTAAATGGGTTGCTCCAACCCTTCATCATTCTTATGCAATAAAACAGTTGCTACTGTGTCAAATGAAGCAAAAAAATTATAAAATCTTTTGAGTAATCAGGATTGATGAGAAAAGGTGCTTCAGTCAAGGCCTTTTTTATTTGATCAAAACAATTTTGAGATTCTGCAGTCCACTTAAATTCATTTCCCTTTCTTAATATGGTTGTAATATACTTTACCATCTCGACAAAGTTGGAAACAAACCTCCTCAAAAAATTAATCTTCCCCAAGAAAGACTGAACTTCTTTCCTAGACCTAGGGAGTGACAAGGTTTGGGTTTCTTCCACCCTACTGGGATCAATTCTTACTCCCTCAGCTGATAATATGTGCCCCAATAATTTTCCCTCCTTCATGGAAAACACTGACTTTTTAGGATTTAAAGAAACACCAAATTTCCAGCATTTCTAGAAGACCCTTTTCAAGTGTTTACAATGCTCTTTATCAGATCGTGAGAACAGTGTTATGTCATCCAAATAGATGACCACAAACTTGTCCCTTTATCCAATAAAGTCTATTTCCATGGCTCACTGAAAGGTCACCCCTGCATTCATCAATCCAAAGGGCATCTTAGCATACATGAATGTACCCCAAGAAGTGGTGAAGGTTGTCTTTTCTCTGTATTCAAGAAAGACATAGAACTGATTGTAGCCAGAAAATCCATCAATCATGGAAATCCTAGATGCACCTATCACCCTCTATAATATGTGTTCCATCTTTGGCAAGGGGTATTTGTCCCTCTTTGAGCTCCTGTTCAGGTTCTTGAAATCAACACAAAGTCTGATTTCTCCACTCTTCTTTCTCACTAGGACCAGGTTGGTCACTCATTCAGAATACCTCAAAGCAACAATAATCTAGCAATCCAACAACTTCTTTACCTCCCTCTCCATCATAGGTAGCAACATAGGATTTATTTGTCTCAATTTATGCCTAAATGGTTTGGCCTCTTCCTTCAGTGGTATCTTATGCTCAATGAAACCTGTGTCATATGTTATGAGATCTTCATACATCTAGGAAAACACATCAACAAATTCCTTTAATAGCTTAACATATTCGGCCCTTTGCTCCCTTGACAGGCTATTGGACAACTTGACAAAATTTGGATCTTTCTCTATACTGATATTTCACTTTGTTATATCAGCATGATCACTTGACCCTTTAACTTTCATTACCACATCATTCCTGTCAAATAATATTTCCAAAGGAACTAGTCCCTTTGAAATGTGATTGTTGGGAAAATGAACGATATGATGGTTAGCAATTTTGTTCAGAAAAACATCAGCATGAGTACCTTCAGATTCATGATCTTGGTCAATATGCAATGCAGAAAATTCCTTAATAGTCTCAAGGAATCTTTTGATCTCGAGATCATCCTCAAACACCTTCCAATGCTTGACATTGTTGGGTATAGAGGGTCTGTATTTTATTTCTATATCATACATGAGCTTGGGTGGTAGGGGAACTCTGAAATTGCTTGTTGAA
Source organism: Picea engelmannii (assembly GCA_009831015.1). Classification (NCBI taxonomy): domain Eukaryota; kingdom Viridiplantae; phylum Streptophyta; class Pinopsida; order Pinales; family Pinaceae; genus Picea; species Picea engelmannii. The sequence continues at coordinate 66,539 of ML785849.1, read as the reverse complement.
ATAGCCAAAGAATCAACCACTACATTTTCTTCCCTTGGAATGAATGAAATGTTGAAGGCTAGCAAAAACCATCAATTAAATCCCACACTTCATTTCTATAAGTTCTCACCCTAGGATTCTTAGCTTGATAAATATTTATGATCTGATTAACAATCAAATCTGCATCTCCAAACACAGATATTTATTTAATCCCCATGTCTTTTGCAGCCCTCAAACCCAACACAAGAGCTTCATATTCTGCCACATTATTGGTAGCTTCAAACTCTAATTTGTAAGACAAGGATATAGTCTCTTGAGCTGGTGAGATAAAGATCACTCTAGCACCAACACCATCTCTAGAAGAGGCACCATCAAAGAACATCTTCCAAACAAAGATGGTGGAGAAAGAATCTTCATGAAAAACCATGGGTTGTTTTCTTATTTCAAGGGGAGCTTCGAGAGCATCAGTGAGCTGAAATAAACTAGATCCCAAATCAGTGTCAAGTGCAAAGATAGGATGATTGGTGGGGTAAGTTTCATCACTAATAATATAGGCCAACTGGGCTTCTCTGTAAAGTCTTCTATGCTCCCCCCCAAACACAGGAACAGTGGCATATGTGAGGTCCATCTTCAAGGTTACCCCAAGTCTTTTTATCTAATATATTGACAATAGCATGCCAAACTTGGGGGGGGAATCATCTACCACAATGTCCATGACCACACTTTTCATGGGTAGTTGAAACAAGGTCACAACCAAATCTTTGATGACTCCAAGACATTGCACTTTCCTAGATTCAAAAGAATACAAATCATTGTATGTGTTAGTGATCTCTAGTCCTTATTCATCCATGATTGTTTTGGGCATGAGATTATGGGATGCCCCTGAGTCCATTAAACAATTATGCAACACTTTGTCATGTATGTTCAGTGATGTATAGAATGGAGGGGATGAATCATCTCGGTCTTCTACTAGGGGGCCTAAGATAACTGCACGATTTTCATCTTGAATATTTACTGAATCAATGGAATGTGGGGAAGGCTCCAGATGCAATAGATTAGAGAGGATTATTTTTAAATATTCATGTTTGACCAGTTCTGAAAGGGGCACAGGGATTCTGATTTATTGAATATCATGCTCAAAATTAAAAGAGGAAAGGGGATTTAGAATTTATTTCACTTCTGGGACAAAAATTTTAACCACTGGTGATGGGTTCTGTGCTTTCTTACCTTTGTTGTTGTCTGATACATATTTAGAAGGATTTTCTTCTCTAGTAGGATATTCAGGAACATCAGGCATTCCTTCTTTCTTCTTGGACCTGAGGTTATACCTGTTTGGGTTGTTGTTGGCCTTGTATCCCTTGCTTAGCTCATTAATCTGACTTTCCATGAGAGACTCCTTGTATGAATATTGAGTTAAATGGGGAAATGAGGAGGTGTCTCTGAGGCAATGCATTTTAGGGTCAAGGTCTTCTTCCTCCCCTTCATTAGTAACCAGATTATTTTGTAGAGGGGCTTGGATCCTCTGATCATCTCTATCCATGTTTCTTTGATCTCTTTGAAAAATCTAGGGAGCATTTTTGGGTCTTCTAAATTTATCTTTGTTATCAAGATTTTGAGCATTTCTATAGGTTTGTTTCCCTTCAAGTCTTATCCTCTCCATATCAGAAGAAATATATTTTACTAATTTGGTAAGCTCATCAACTTGAGGATGGACAATAGAAGGGTCAGAGGTTGAGGCTTCATCTCTATTTTTCCTCATGTCCCTATCAAATTTTCCCATGCGTTTGTTTGATGCTACTATGTTAGATTCTACCTCCACGATTGCCTCTTGCATATGAGCTAAGGAGGTAGATCTTATTTCTCTCAGTAAAAGGAAACACTCAAAGTTGAAAGTGTTGCATAGGTAATTTTGGCAGAGGTTTCTGTAGGCTTGATCTCTACAGGGATCTTATTGTACATTTTGTTAAATCTTTTAGAGAAGTCAGAGACAGTCTCTCCTTCTTTCCTCTTTAGAGATCCAAATTTTGTGATGTAGTACAAAAAATCCTTTTTATCCCCCCACTGTCTTAAGAAGGAATCATCTAAAGCCTCAATCCCAACAATGGATCTGGGGGTCAAACCCCTAAACCATTTCCTAGCCTCACCGTCAAGGATATAGAAAAAGAGTCTCATCCACACATCCTCATTTTCAATATTTAGATTGAATGTATAACTATAGAAGGAAACAAGGCGTTCTTCAGCAGTCATGTCTTCTTCTCCAGTGAATTTAGACATGTATTTTAGGTAATATCCCACAGGGAAATCATTCATTGGTTGAGGTAAAATCAAAGGGGCATACCTCAAAGCCACTATGGCATCCATCCTATTCCTAGGAGGATTAGAACTTGCCATAGGGATGTGTACTGGAGGAGAAATAGGAGGGGATGGAGTTTGGAAAGGGGAGATTGGAGTTGAGATTTTGGGAGAAAAGGGGAATAGATGAGTGTTTGGGACAAAGGCTACAAGGTTGGAAGGAACAGAGGTCGCTCCTGCAACAACTCTAATAGGAGGAGAATTGATAAATCTCAGAGTGGGGAAATCTCCTAAGGTCCTGGGTCTAGGCCACGGTACAATCTCAGGAGAGACAGGAGTATCAAAGTTTTCTCCTTCCAAACAAAGGCCAGGAGAGGAGAAAATAGCAGGAAAGCTCCCAAAATTTAAGGCTCTAGAAACTCCAACAGAAGATAAAATAGGAGACTGGAAAAAAACAAATGGAGCTTCTGAGGAAGGGAATTGAAAATTACTAGAATCACCTAGTTCAGAAGTTGAGGTACCTTATTGAGGGGTCTTTCCTTTTCTAAAAATTTTCTCTGGGTCAACTTAAGGCGTGGTCAAAGGCAGTTGTGGATGAGACCTCGTGTTTCTGCCTTTCGAAGCCAGCTGATCTGTGGAGTCGAAACAGTGGAGTCACCTTAATGGATTCTCCAGATGCAAGTGAAATCTTCAATGGTTATGATATATGTTTCACCCTTAGAATCAAAAGATCATTATTGTTCTACCTAGGTAAAATCTTCAATCCGTCCCTAGCATCGGTTCTAGAAATGTTATCACTAGAAGTCACCTCCTGATTGTAGGGGAGGTAAGCCTAGTACCCATCAGAATTAGGTGGATGTTGGTTTTAAATGGATGGAGGTCAATGGCCACATTAACTTCAGTCAGTAAATTGAGTTAAAACAAGAGCAGTGGGAAGACTTAGAGAGAAGGTGAATGAGACTACTCTGGGCATTAGGATTTCCAGCAGCTCAGGGAGGAGAACTCAAACTCAGGAGCACTCTTGAGCTAAAGTTCAGTCACAAAAATATATCTACTGGGGACATAGTTACAATTACATCATGATCAAACCTTCATCATCCTGCAACTGCAACAGCTCGACTAGATCTTCCATGCCCGAGCTATTCAATGTGAGAGGGGAAAGAGACCACAGGGAAATGAATAAAAATGACAACAATACCGCTATAAGCAAACCTTCATTACAGGAGTATAACGATCCTCAACTAGATCATCCATGCTCGAGTGTTTTAAACAAATTTTACAGACAAAATGAAAAGAAGGAAGTTGACTTCTATTAACATGAAAGTCTCAAATCTTATACATAACCAGAGAACAGATATGGAATCACAAGCATTACAAAATTGGGAGCTCTTCTCAACCATCAACACTAAAAAAATATTCAAAACCACTCTATATACTTAGAACTGGCTCCAATTGCTTGAGCTGTGATCAAGTCATGCATTCAAGGCTTTACGTCGACGAGTTTCTTTGTCTGACTGCCCATGAAGTCTACTATCAGATGCAATCATGTTTCAGGATGGACCTGCACACAGGCTGACTTGGTGACTGTCCTTTTGGCTTTCCATTTATGGGGAAAATGATGTTCAACCACCGCCACCCACTTCATTAACTGTCTTTCTCAGGATCATGACGGGCTCCGAGTCAAATCTGCACCTGTAGAACGTGGCGACCTCTCCTAGCTTCTTTGCCACCTGGATCTGAGTTGAATTCTTGCAGGCGAGTCATGGCAAGTGGACGTGGATGCCGATGAGATGATGGGCGCAAATGGAATGGAACAATGAATGGACAGTGACCGGGTGGAAGGATGTGGTGAAAAAACGGGACCGGGAAACATGGGCGCCTATAATCAGGAGCTAAGGTGTAAAGGTGTAGGGGGATGATGTGGCAAGGAGGGAGGACATGGAGGTGGGTGTGTGAGGGTTTAGGGGTACAAGACAGCCTCGACGGAGGCGACATGGAGCGGGAGTGGAGGACATATGTCAGGAGGTGAGAGGAGGATGTGACTGCGAGAAAGGGGACATGTGCATGGGTAAGAGTGAGTGGAAGTCAGGTGGTGGCAGGAGCGAAGGAAGTAATTGGCCCCGCCTCATTAACTCGGACCCCCCGCACTAAACAAATTACTGCTACCCC
>ML785849.1:34367-58820 GCA_009831015.1 Picea engelmannii | reverse complement strand
ATTCAGTTTGGTAAAGTAGTTAGAGTTGGTTATTTTACTAGAAAGGAAAGAGAGTTTGTTTTCTAAGTTCTTTACTGATTTCTTGAAACATAAGTATCTTGTAGTCGAGCGAAAATTCGTTTTAGGTCTTCTTTCTAAAGATCTTAAAAAAAAATTAGCTAAAGAAAAGTTGGTTACAAAGAGTTAGTTGTAAATCTTTGATTTTAATTAGAAGTAATTTTTCTTTCAAGTTTCGGATTTTTATCCTCTTTTTGTCTCTTATAACATCACTAGTTTCACTGCCATATCCCTTGAGTAAATCAAGACATTAAAACGAATGCTAAATCTAAAATTAATTATGATTTTTATGTTTGTAGGGTCAACCAACTAGTTTAGGGTTATGGCCTTGAATTAGGTTGGAGATGAAACTCTTCAGGGTCGTTAAACAAACATTGGAGTCAGAGCTAGGGAGTGTTAAAGTCGAGTGACGTAAAAGTTATCTAGGAATCCCCCATAACATAGGGGATAAACATGAGGTCGCGTGAGGAAAAGAAGCGGAGATAACCCCTCCAAAGATAGACTAAACGTAGTGGGGAATGCATATTGAGGATTCGTCGTGGGAATACTACCGACTTCATTTTTCTACAGAGATTCATGGACCTCGAATCCATTCGAGATTATTTGTTGTCTTTTGGACCACTTTCTTTCAATACCCTCGATAGGTTTCAGACTTGTTATCCTACTCATTGCGGTCCACTCGACTATTGACTGTACCCGCCTGGTGAGTGTTTGCGAGCTGGAAAAATAGCTTCCCATTTTCTAGGGACTTACACAGGTGACTGCAGGGGTATATCATGGTACCTAGGGAAGACTTCGGGTCACACTTTGCAGAGTATACCCATAGGGTGCTTCCATTTTTTAGTTTCACTTGCACCGGTAAGTTGTTCTAGTGTTGGCTAGCATAACTGTTCTTCCTACTAGAAATTTGTTTGCTTGATTTGTATTATAGGATTTTTTCTAGTGTGAGATTATTTTTAAACGTTACTTAAGCCTTACTATGTCGTTTGATATTTTCATAAGGTGTAAGATCAAGAGTTTCGTCAGTCACGAAGTCTTCAGGGCCTGTCACCGGTTGCTTTGGAGCCACCCCCTCCACCATTACAGCGAAGAATTGACCAACAAGGGTCATTTGAAGTGACCAGGCCACAGGAAACTGTTCTCAAGCCTACTCTTAGAGGAGATTATTCGACTCCAAAGGAACCTACTGTTTCTGACCTTGGAGCGGAAGATCTCAGGCCATCCAACCCTCTGATTATTGACCTGTCGACGCTAATCTTAGTACAAGTTGTCCCTCCTGAGGTGACATCTTATTCGAATCAGATAGTCTTGCAAGAAGCCATGGAATAAAATGTTGCTAATTCATCTGGGAGTCCTCATACTCCCACTTCAACTACTACTATAGGGGCCATTCTACCTCCTAACCCACCTTCGCTAGTCCAGACCACACTGGTCTCGACTCTCTATACATTGGGCAGTGGTCTGATACCATCATCGGCAGTGACCACTGCTCCATTTACATAGAGTGTGACGACCCCTCCATTCTCATATGGGATGACCGGCTTTGATTCGAACTCAGTCCTTACTTACTCCACCTTACAGACCATGGGTCTAGGGGCAGGGAGCTCAAATTCCCTTGTGCAAGGGTCTATCGGGGCCACTTCATTCCCCTTCAATGATATCCCTTATGGTGGGGGTCATATACCTCCTCTATCCCCCTCACTCGGTGGTTCTTTCCAGCAACCCATTGGGCCTAATTCTAGTTACAACTTGTTTGGAGTAGGCAATTTAGGAACTTTGTCTTACACTACGTCGATGGGATCTATGTCATTCTCTTTGTTCGACACATTTGGGAATAACATTTTTTCTTCGGTTGTCATCTCTGTTGGGGGAAACCCTAGTTTTGGGAAACAAAAACCTGTGCAGAGCACTATTCCTACACAGGGGGAAAGTATAAGAGTTTTTTCCTCACAAGGACTTTGGAATCCTTGGCAGGGATCAGTTCCCTTGCAAGGGATGTTGGTCGGGGGAAACCCCTTCCAAAATCCTTGGAACACAATGTAGGGAACAATCCCATCCCAAGTCATGTCATCCAATTATGGGAGTCAACCGATGATATCCCATCAAATGTAGTTTTCGTATGGTGGTCAAGGCCATGGTTTCTACTAGAACCCTGGCCAGCAGTCCAACTTTTCCTGGAAACCTAGTGCCAGTCAAACTCTAGGAACCCTTTTTCATGTACATAGTACTCAACCCAAAATACCATTACTAGAAATGCTACATCTGCCAGACTTGTCAAGGTTTCTCAATGACCCTATTTGTCATGATCCGCGTTGGCCCCCCATGCTGACTAAGTTTTCCTCGCATATTCCAAAATTCGAACGCAAGCCTGGCGAAGACCTAGGCCATCACATGACAACTTTCCACTTATGGTTCTCATCAAGCTCACTGTGAGACGACTTCATATAGTTGCACATTTTTCAACGCACTCTTATCGGGGGTGCCGCGAAATGGTATATTCAACTCGACTGCTTGAGGTATTCTTACTTTAATGACTTGGCGATGGTGTTCCTAAACCATTTCTAGCTACCCATCAGATACGATGTTGGCACAGAATTGATGGCCAACTTTGAGCAGACTAAGGTCGACCATATCTCTGATAACATCCAAAGATGGAAGCATCGAAAGAGCTTGATTAAGTTACAGGTCCCACCGGCCTTTTTGTTGGAGTGGTTCCTGAAGTCTTTGGTACCAGTTGTATCTAAGGATGTTGCAAATTCAGGAGTGTTTTTCATAGGAGGAGGAAATAATGAGAGCACAACAACTTGAACTTATTTACTCTCAGTCTAGCATGCTCTATGAGATTTTTCCAGATGCTCCAAGGTCCATCCTCGATAAGGCCAAACAAAATTATGGACCCCATGTGATTGTATTGTGGGATCATCACAAGGAAATTCCATTGATCTGTTGTCAAATCAATTGCAACAATTGTCTATGCAATAGATGGCGTCCAGCCAGACCTCCAGTTCAGTTGCTCCCCCTACCCAAAAGTCGGATGTACATGGTGTGCATTCGACAAACCCGAAGGCCAACCAACATCCTAAAGGAAAGAATAAACAACAAAACAAAAAGGGGAAAGGGGAAAAAAAGGCTAATAACAATTTTTTTGGGGGAGGACAGAGAAGAGAAAGTCGAAGTATCTGTGTAACCTTTGCATGGAGGACCACGTGACTCACCTGTGCCCTTGACTTGTGGAGGATCAGAAGCTATTGGTGCAACAACAACCTGTTGTGTTGACAAACCCATTTCCACATGGGAAAAACATGGCTCAAGATTCAGCATCCTCGAGCGCGGAAGGGGGCAGTCAGGGACCCCCCGCGTCTACTAGTAATACCTTGGCCGTGAATGTTTACATGTTGAAAGGTGATTCTTATATAGAGACTAGGGCCCGAGATTACGGAATGTCAAAGTTTGCCGAAAAGGGTAAAGAAGACACAAACCCACCAGTTCCTATCCATATTGAGAATACGATGGAAAAGACAATGACACACATCCCCAAAGGTGCGTTCAAGAAAGATTCTCACAATCTGAACATGAGGGTTTCCCAAAAATACTCCATTGTGGAGGATTTGGCACAAACCCCTTGCATGATGTCCTCTTTGGAAGTCCTCCAAAGCTTCCCTTCGCAGAGAAAATCCCTGTTATCTGCCTTGGGATCTGTAGAGACTTGTAACATGGGAGTGATCGTTCTCAATCTAACTGACTTGAAACCTCGTCTTCTTTACCATGTTGTGTTTCAGGTAGTAATGGCTTACACCATGAAATATTTTACTAGAAATATCTTCCGTATGGTGGTTGATGAGGGTGCCTCGACTTGCGTGATTTCATTGGCGTGTTGGAAGGCCATCGGCCAACCCGTTTTGTCTTTGTTTCCTACACTTCTTATGGCATTCGAAGGTCGTTCACTCAGACCACATGGAATCATTCCTTCTTTCCCCATCAAGTTAGGAGGAAAGACCATGTGCGTCGAAGTTGAAGTGGTCGATGCACCTCTCGACTACAACCTTTTGTTAGGAAGGATTTGGACCTATGCAATGCATGTAGTGCTTTCTACAGTCTTTCAACTCTTGTTATTTCCACACGAGGGTCGAATTGTAACCATTGACCATTTGTCTTTCTCTCGTCTTGACCCTTCATTGGGGGCATCCATGATCCTAATGATTGATAATCCTCAGCCCGACACCGTCAACTTAGGGGTTGGTTTGTGTCCATTATTGATGGGTACTTTCGATTAACCACCACCTTCTGGCGATGTCAATCTTATATTGGCTTCCCCTGACTAGCCTAGGGCTGAAAATTTTCAAATGTCATCGTTTTGAATGACTTACTTTCACGATTCGTGGACTCTTCTTTCCCCATCATCTTCGATGGAAGGGACAGGGCATTTTGGCATTTCCATGCCCTTTTCCATGACAGAATTTGCATACAAAATTGTCCAGCAAGCTTCGATTGACCTTGATTTGACTCCTGCATAGGAGTTAGATCTAGTTCTCGAGCCTATTTGGGCTCAAGGTTCTCTTGATACTACATATTTTTTAGACCTGGTCTTTCCCTTAGACGAGGAGATTCTTGAGGCATTGACTGGTCCAGACAGACCCTAGGATGATCTCCATCATATACCTTACTTCCTCCCAGATTTAAGGACAATAGAGGAAGGCGAATTTGTTTTGACCGTGAATGGAAATAGGTATTATCCTGTTAATCCTCTGTCTATGCACACAATTTATGCCAAGGTTAATATTGCGAGTATGGCTGAAACGATTCCCATTGATATCTCCAGAACCCTTGGTGTCATAGAGAGTGTTTTCGTCGATGCAGATTGTTCCCCTGAAGAGATTCGAATTTATACGGAGTTATTTAAGGAATTCCACGACATTTTTTCTTGGTCTTACGAGGAAATGCCAGGCATAGACCGAAGGATCATCGAACATGAAATAACGAATTATCCTGATGCCAAGTCAATTTGACAGAATCTTTTTCCGATAAATCCTTGGAAAGCAGCATCAATTAAGGTTGAAGTAGAGAAACTACCTAAAGTCAGATTTATATACCCTATACAGTTGACGGAATGGGTGTCAAACCCTGTTCCGGTTAACAAGAAACATGGTATGATTCGCGTGTGCATGGAATTCCATGACTTGAACAAGGCATGTCCAAAAGATAATTTTCCCACCCCATTCATCGATCAGATTGTCAATGAATGTGCAGGTTGTAAGGTCTTTTCATTCATGGATGGTTTTTTGGGATATAACCAGATTCAGATCAAACCCAAAGACCAACATAAAACATATTTTATTTGTCCTTGGGCAACGTTTGCGTATCGTAAGATTCATTTTTTCCTAAAGAATGATGGAGCCACTTTTCAATGGGCCATGTCGTTTTCTTTACACGACCTTAGACACATAGTCGAGGCTTATCTTGATGCTCTAGAATCACTCTCTCGCAAGAGATCTGATCATCCCACACACCTCTGACTAATCTTCGAACGATGTCGCTACTATCAGATTCGATTGAATCCTAACAAGTGCAGTTTCTGCGTGACGTCAGGTCATCTCTTAGGTTTCATTGTTTCAACAACAGGGATCATGGTTGATCCTCTTAAGGTTGAGGTAATAGTTCAGTTGCCTCCGTCGTGCACAATACCCTAGCTTCATAGCTTACAGGGGAAAGAAAACTTTATTCGGCATTTTGTCGCAAACTATGCTGAGATCACTAAAGGGTTTATGCGTTTGTTTAAAAAAGGAGTCCCATTATGTTGGGACGAATTCACTCAGTGCTCTTTTGAAGTGTTGAAACACGCCCTTACGTATACCCCTCTACTCCGTCCTCCTGACTATAACAGAGATTTATTGTTGTACCTAGCCACTGCAGAGTTGACCATCGACATGGTATTGGATCAAGAGGACCATCTTCTTGAGGACCATGTTATTTATTATCTGAGACAAGGCCTGGTTGGGACGAAACTCAACTATTCCCATGTTGAGAAGCTTCCTTTCGCAGCAATACATGCTCTCCATCGGTTCCATAATTACATTCTTCTTCGCAAGACCACCGTCATTTCCATTGTGAAGCCTTTTCAATATGTGTTGACATGATGGTTCATTGGTGGAAATATCAATATATGGATTGTAATCCTCCAGGAATTTGACTTGGATTTTGTTTCCAAGAAATCCAAAACGTCGTTGGTCTTTGCGCAACTTATTTCGAAACTTCCAATCAAATCGGGTGATGTCATGCCCGAAGAATTGCCTATCAAAGGAGATATGTTTCTGATCACATCTTCGGACCCCTGGTATGGATATATACTAGTCTATCTCGAGACTTTGAAGTGCCCTGCTTCTGATTCCCATGACGTGCATCAACGAATTCTCCATTAGGCACAAAATTATCTCATACACGATGACACTTTGTATCGTCGGGGTGTAGATTGTATTCTTCATCGGGTCCTTATAGATGAGGAAACACATCTTATTCTGGACAACTGTCACACCGGAGCATGTGGTGGTCATTTGTCTGGGTTGGAAACAACCCAAAATATTCTACGTGTCGGTTACTTTTGGCCTACGTTAATCAAAGATTGTGTTGAGTCGGTCAAGAAGTGCCACCCGTGCAACTCTTCTCTCGGAATATGTGGGCACATCCTACTCCCATGTTTCCTCTCATTGTTGTTGGTCCTTTCATTAAGTGGTGGATCGACTTTACTATGTGTCACCCGAATTTAGCCATGTGACATTGTTACATCATCGTAGCCATAGACTACTTCACAAAGTGGGTCGAGGCTATGCCAATGTTTAACAATGATGGAGAAACAGTGGATCTTTTCATTTTTAACCACATAGTAGCAAGGTTCGACATCCCGAAGGATATTTTCACTAACCATGACAGTCACATACAAAAAAAAATGATGATCAAGTTAACATCAAAGCTTGGGTTGAGGAAAGAACATTCATCACCCTACTACTCAAAACCGAATGGTCAGGTTGAAGCTGTGAATAAGTCTCTCAAGACTATTCTTCAGCAGATGATCAATTCTACCAAGTCAAATTGGCATTTGATGTTATACTTGGCATTGTGGGCCTACCAAACATCTATAAATACTACCATCGATTTATCACCTTTTCAACTCATATACGTGCTGGAAGCAGTCTTGCCTATTGAGTGCCAGATATCGTCTTTAAATTTGGCAGTGCAATTGCTACCAGACACTTCACCGCTTGAGGAATGCCTATTATATCTTAAGCAGCTTGATGAGCAACACCATGATGTAGCCTCAGGCATCGAGGCTCATAATAAACAATTCAAGTGTCAATATGATCATTTTGTTCATCCTCAGATTTTCTCCAAAGGCGATAATGTCCTGGTCTATGATCAAAACAAGGATCCCTTGGGGGCAGGAAATATCAAACCCATGTGGCTTGGATCGTTCATCGTGAAAGAGGACTTAAAGAAGGGCGCTTACCATAAAGTTGACTTTGAGGGAAGTGCCTTGGCGGAGCCTAGAAATGGGCTCTACCTCAAGAAGTATTACTCTTATTTTGGTCGCCTGGGTGACTTCTTGTACATATGTATAGTTTTTATACAGTTTGTGTCTTCTTTTTTTTATGGATGTGTCATTATTTATGTCATATTTTTCACTATGGCAGATTTCAAGTGAATCGGAGGTGTTCTTTGGGTTCATGGATGGCACTAACCGACACACTTAGAGGCTTGCTTCCACAACTTGGTTGATTTTCACACTTGGAGTCCATTTGCTATCTTCTAGAGGTATCTATCTAGGTGACGTCACAAATAATGTCGTTGAGTACATCGCAGTGTTAGAATTGATTCGTGATGCTTTGTCACATGGAATTTCTCACCTTTGGGTCTACTTAGATGCTCATCAGGTTGTGTCCCAGTTAAATGGAGTTTACCGCATTTATGATCCTAATTTGCACCGACGTTTCCTTAGGGTGCGTCTCTTAGAAAGTTACTTTGATTACATTATGTATATCCATGTTCCTAGAAGATTAAATCAAATAGCAGATACTCTAGCTAATAAAGTATTAGATTGGCATGTTGCACACACATACACATGTACATACATTTATAAAAAATGTGATCCATAAGATGAATAAGATGTAAATATGTATATATATATATGTGTGTGTGTGTGTGTGTGTGTGTGTGTGTGTGTGTGTGTCAAAAAGGTCATGAGTACATAGGTGGGCTCAAACGCCTAAAAATTAAGGTTCGGTATACATCATGGGGCTTATTCCCTAAAAAATATACAAATGTGTCCTTGGCATGAAATATTCTACCCTATCTAATCTCAGGGCTTATCAGCCTTGCCGTAGTGAATGGTGGCATTGGCCAAATGCCAAAAAAGCTAGACCCAGGTCCATGGCACCCCCACTACATGAGGCTGCATAGACGGTGGGAGATCTTCGATCTCAACCATAGGAATTGTACAAGTCAACACGGTGAAGTTGTGCTCCACCCACCTCAAAACTCTCTCAGCCTCTCCGGATGGAGGTCCCCCTGCGGATGTTGGCCCACGGACTCTTGTTGGTCCTACCTCTGGTTGAGGAGGTCACCTAATCCTTGTGAATTCTGTCGGTGACAATGGTCCCACATCTGTACATAACAGATATGAAAGTCAATACTCTGATACATATAAAAATTACATATATAAAAAAAAATCAAATATTAAATAACTTTAAAAAAACATCTTACCTATCCCTCCTCGCTCCTCTCTGGGAGGCACGGGCATGTCTGGATCTCTGGAAAAGTTTATTCCAGCATAGGGGTAGTCCTCTATCGCCGGAATCTGTCATTCCCGCCAGTTAAAGAATTTGTCATCAAAGGCCTCTATGGTCCTCCCTCCCCCCTGTCATGGTAGTAGTTTTTCCCATCTGCATACAGCTGGGAAGGAGGCCACATGTCCCCATGCAATCTCTCTGGGACTCATATTGGGCACTCTCTAAGAAGAAGAATGAGCAAAGGATAGTTCCAAACCTGAATTTCTTGTTCATGCGCTCTCGACACTCTGTCAACTACCTCTGCATGCATGTGAGCATGGTCGTACTCCAGTCAAATATATATGCCTCTTGGCACTGAATAGCACAATACATGTGCACCGAGAATCTTGGTGAAGGGTCGCGTATCTAGTAACCCACCCAATAAGTAGCAATATCAATCTCAGTGAGAAACTGGTGATCTTGTCAATGGGAACTTGAAAACCTACCTTCTCATTGTCGGCCTGACAATACATCCTGATGTATTCCTCAATGTTGAAAGGCCCAAGGGGAAATGTCCACAGATTGACTAGTTCCCCTCTCCTCAAGAGGCCAGACAAGAAGTAAATGTCCTCAGTCGTTGGATTCAACGACTATCCCTCTATCATAAAAGCCTTTGCATCTCGATGCCAGTAGTCAACCAGGGCATTCAATAGCCTGGGTTGTGCCCTCATAAATGGACACCGGAAGAACTTCCACAACCCACATTGTTTCAATGCAGAAATGGCAGCAAGGTCCTCATCGACCAGTACATTGATGTCCTCGTGTTCTCTCTCCCTCCAATGGACGTACATCATGTTCCATGGAAGTTTAAAAGGGAGTTAGCTCTTGCATTTTATTTTTTTCAAGCCTTTTGAGGGTGTACGGGAGTTGTTTTGGCCACAGTCACGTATGTACGATGGAAGATTTTTTTTTCTTGTGTACATACATGCGTTTTCCTTGGACAACTCGCATACACGTAGGGCCACTCTTTTTGGGAGAGAACACCCCCTCAAAAACAAAAAAGAAATGCATAAAGAAGGAATTGAAAAGTAGGAAGGATACATTTGTACTTACCTAGTCTGAGAAGAAGTTCATTTCGTCCAATAAAGCTCTCGGAATCAACTTCTTTAGCAAAGGGGATTGTTTACCTTTTGGATAATTTTCAAATTGCAATGGTGAAAATGACCTGTCAACTTCTATTTATAGACTGTTTTGGCCTTTTTTGCCACTTTTTTAACCCCCTTTGTCATTTTTTCTATCTTGGAAATTATTTAATCATGTTCCTGATTTTCTTATTGGACATTATGATACACTTTTCCTTTTGTTTTGGTAACTTTTTTGGGATGGATCACTTTAAGTGTCCTTTGGTAAAAGTCATTTTTCCAACAATTTTCATATAAGTTAGGATTTCACCTCCACTTTCTGCATCTTGTTGTCTTTTACATTTTTCCATAGGATCAATCCCACCGAAGTGTGACACAGAACTTTCATTGCTGCTTTCGAAGTGTTTTAATTAGGTTGTAGAGACTACCTTTACATGGATTCCCTAGATAGATCCTTGTTGCATTTTGGTGTCCATGTTGTCTATAATGAATTTAGGCTCGGGAGTCCTTGTTAGTATTGTCATGATTACAAGATTGAGCCTCATTCATCTTATGCACCATCATTCTTGGCCTCACCCATAAGACTCCCAAAATGAGCAAGCTTTGTTGTCTTTCAAGCTCGTTTTGAAATCCGAAAGCAACATCCAACAAGACTATATTTATGCTTTTCGATCTTGTCTAGATTAACTGAGAAAATTATCATTTTGGAGTCTTCTTTAATCCCTTTTCAGACTCTCTAAACATGAAAAGATTGTCGAGCAATATTTTTTCCCTTCATGCTCGCCAAACTCAAACTTGAAGGCACGTATGTTCGACGGTAGTTTACCCCTTTTTCGGTCCGTATGGTCAATTGTATGAATAAAGGTATACTCTAGGAACCTCAGTTCACTAGAAGAGTATTCTTAGGTATAATTTTAACCCTTTTTCGAGCCTGAGGGAATAAATTTACGAAAAAGGAACATTCTCCTTGGTTTTGGTTTATCACCCTTTTCGGGACTTGGAGATTACTTAAGAAAAAGGAACCCCCATGGAGTCCATAGTTAAGCTCTTTTCAGACTCCCTAAAATTGAAAATATCGTCGAGTGACCTTGTTCCTTCACACTCATTAAATTCGTCCAGAAGAACATCTATTGGCATGAGTTTACCCCTTTTTCCAGCCTGTATATTATAGAGGAAAAATGTATGCCTCGGGAGATTCATCTCACCAAGAGAGTTCTCCTCAGTAACTTTTATACTTTTTTGAGCTAAGGGGACTAAATTCAGATAAAGTTTGTGAGTCCATAGTTAATCTCTTTTCAGACTCCTTAAAACTGGAAATATTGTCGAGTGATCTTGTCTTTCTCACACTCGTTAAAATGTTTTTGAATAGATGTATTTTTGGTGCCAGTTTACCTCTTTTTCGAACAGACTAGACTATCTCCGAAAAAGGTACTCCTTGGAGTCTTCTTTTACGTTTTTTCAAACTCTCTAAATGTGACAAAATACCGATCTTAACTTCTCTTGGCTCATTAAAAATTACATTGAAGGGGGTTTCATTGTGTATTTATAATCGCATTTTCATCTTTGCGTATTTGGCATAATGTTGGCTCCATGTTTCTCTCAACTAAACCTTTGAATCATGCCTTATACCCAAGCCTTGTAGCACTTTACCTTTGCAACCTGACACCTTGACCCATGGAGGAATTTTTCCCGAGTCTCTTTTTCCTGCACATGTTACCTTTCTCTAAGCATTAGTGTGTTCATTGCGCTTGGGACTAGTATGTTATCTTGTGACACTCGTTCCTCCTTTTTAATGTAGCATTCTTTTATTCTTTTTCAAGATCTTTAAAAAATTGAAAAGACAAAAAAATAAAAAAAACCCAAAAAGAGGGGACGAGAAATATGTATTCTTTTTTGGTAGCACAATGAGTCTCCCTTGGACAAAGCACATCCTTTCGTTTGTTCGTCAAGTATTGGGATCGAGTATGACCTTAGGAAGTTGTTATCACTACATATATATGTGTTCTCCTTCATTTCGTTACTCTTCCAAACAAACACAGAGTTTGCATTGCCTCTTGCATCGTGAACTTATGTCAATGTTATGTTTCTTGAGTCTGATCATCTTTCATTATTTTTCCCAAGGGAAGTTTCACCCAACCTGAGTCGACCTTTCTTCAGTTTGTCTCTTGACCTCATGATTCATCCATCCCGAAATTCCAGTCAAGTCCTGATTCAAAATCGATGAAGTCCTTTTCCTAATCATCGAGATCCTCATGTCTTTTCCTAACGAGCCATCAAAGACCTCAAGGTAGTGAATTCATACACTCACATTGTACTCCTACCTGATATTTGAATATCTTGGCGTTGTTTCTCGAGCTATGAATTCCTCATCTCTAGCCATCATGCGTTGTTGGCTTCTTGAATATGGATACTATATTTGTATATATTTGATTTTGAGATGTAGATCTGTTGTGTATTGCTCACGGCTACACTTTATATAGTTATATGACATGGATCTGTAGTGTATTTTATTGGAATCCATTATTTATTTCATCTCGAGCATGGGTATTCCCACCTCAGAGAGACAATTGTTATTTTGCAGATGGCACCTCCTGAACTCTGGTCCCGGGCTCACTCGTTTTTGTATATTGGTGAAGCTTTTGTAACACAATTAGGACATCAGATGTTCTTATAACCTCACACATTAGGGGGTATCTGTTATAACCCTACATTTCTCTACACATGCATACATGGCCTTGGCCCTCTTACTTGCATTTTTTGCAAAGCACTGCTGAGTTTCTCTTCTTAAAAAACCATTTTTTTGAAGATGTACACACCCTGCACCATTATTTCCCATGTACATATTCTTGCTACACCACTACAGCTCACATACATATGCATGTTGCACCATTACAGCCTGTGTATACTTGAAAAAGTTGCAAAGAATAAAAATTTGCAAGGAATTTGTTGAGATTACGGGCTATTGGGTAGTTTCCTAACTAATCCACCTACTATAGCCCGTCACCCAACCAAATAAACATCCTTTTTTCCATATAAAAGGAGGTGTTGGGGTCTCATTTCAAAGCTAAGCATAAGAACAGTGAAACTCTTTCTGATTTCACTTCCCCTCCTTGCCCAAGATATTGCAACCCTTTTGTGAGAATTGCCTCAGCATTCCCTCATTAGCCCCTTCTCCCTCCATTTAACCCATTCACTTCCCAAGAAGAGATCAAAAGGTTGAGAGGAGAAGTTCATATGAGGTGCACTTAGAGCTTGGTGAATGAGGATCCCAGACCAGGTTCGAGGAGTGGTAGCCAACTTTGATTGTAAAGATATAATCATTGTGTTATTAATAAAAGAATTATTTTTCCTATCCCAAATGATGGTGTCTTGAATAATTTTGTTGATTTATGCTTGGCATTCTAACATCTAACCCTGACTTATATATGGAATAACATGTTTGTAGTTTTCGTTTTGTCAATATTTGGATGTAGGTCATCCCTAGGAGGAGGCGTACAATCAGTGGAACTTCCAAACGCAAGGAGGTCATCACCAGACATGGGATTAGAGGTATAGTTACCCGATCTTCTTTTCCTTGTTTTATTCATATGAGTTTTGGTATGTTTGGGGTAGTATAGATAATTAATTGACTTTTAGACGGTCAATCGATCTGCCTACATTTGGAACCCCGTTGTAGATAAAGGGGGGGTTTTCCCGCTAGCAGTGACACTTGGGATAGTTTTGGAGTTTTTTTATGCATTTTCAAACAAAAAGAGAAGCTACAGTAGAGTTCACAGTGCCCGGCGTTGCGAACTCTTGATCTGGAGGTTTTGGAGGAATCAACTGTTTCCAAATGGGAATATAAGGCTATGACAGTTGTTGGAAGTTCAATTGAAGGCTAGAGGGACATGTGACAAAGGGATATGCACTCAAAGCACATGTCATCAAGCACATTTAATATGATCAAGAAGGTTACCAACATGAGCCTAGTTTTTAGTAGTTTGTTACTTTTTTGTTGAACAAATGTAGTTACTCCACCTGGAGGTGTGGGAATCCTATGAAAAAAGGAAAATTTTAATTGTAAATATGTTACTGACAACCTAGGATATAATATAGAGATTGAAAATCATTGAAGGGCTTGAAGGATTTTAATGAGACTCATACTTTTTTGAAATTGTGAAGTTACAAAGCCATCTCTCGATTTTTTGTATCAGACTTGAGACTTTTTTATTAATAGAAATCAGTTCTTTCCCATTATATTATCTCATCTTACTACGATTTTACTATCATTTGAATGATTCATTTGATTTATTGTATCTGTTTTACAATGGAGGTTTTGTTGTGATGCTACTATGATTTTATCAGAGTTTATCTTTTGATTAAAGAAGTTCTTATGTCAAAAGGGTTTCCTCAGATGTTTGTTACTATTTCCTGACGTGAGTGGTAGACATTTTCATTTTCTCATTAAGTCTTCTATCTATCCATTTTACTCTTTAAAACCTTTATCTAAGTTAGCCAAGACCTCATTTTTTATACATTTTTTTGGAACCTTCTGTAATTTTCACTATTTTGACTGAGTCTTGATCCATTTGACATCATCGTAGAAACTTATCTTTAAACCTACTAATGGGTTTTGAGCTTACACTTTAGTAGTCAAAGTGTGACTTTCAATGCTAACATTCTTGGCGTCGTTTATGAGGAACGGATTGAAAACATTTCCCTGGGATTGAACGATAAAGAGAATATTGATTCTGAGGATGCACAGTAATTAGTAAATTGAAGACTGTAGTTTTCATCTGGTGACTCCATTGATTTAGTTTTGGCTCCTAAAGGTATACACACGAGGTCTACTCCACATTTACCTCTGGCTACACCTGAAGATGACCCAGAGAAGATCATCAAGAAAGGAAAATATTTTCAAGAAGAATTTTCAGCTATTGTTTCAGGTACTACTGGAAACTTTCCTGATTCTACTTTAAAAACACAAGTAGATGAATCTAGTTCTCCTCTTTTACCTTTTGTTGAAACTCCTCAAAATTTAAATCTTGGAGATCTCTGTGTAGAGTATTCCTCTTTTTCCCCCCAATTGAAATAAGAAATCTTTGAAAATTTTGAAGTTCTTGCCTCACTTGATGTTGTAAATTGGTTAAGTCTTGAGAGTCTAGAGTATTTTCCTACCCTAGGTTCTCCTTCTTCCCCCTCTTTTAAATTTTCTATGACCAAAGAAGAAGGAACCTCAGTTCCCTTGGAATTTTCACCATCCTCTTCCAAGACTCATCCTCTATTTTTTAAAACTGAAACTTCTCCATCCTATACTCGTCCTTCTCCTAAGCTACCTGTTGAGACCCGAAATTGACATCCCCATTACCCTATTATACTCTTCATCTATACCTTTTTGGCTTACCTAAAGCTTGGGTGAATGATAAGAACGCTACCATTAGCCAATGATAAGGTCATAAGGTAAAGTATGGTTAATTCATATATTTTGTGGTTTATTGACGTTAAGGAATTAAATATTTCATGTACTAATGCTTCAATTTACCATGTATAATATTTGACCTCTAGATATCCAGCCTTCCTATACCAGCTCAGCTATTCGGTACTTGTGCACCAAGACTGCCACTGTCTAAATACGGTACCAAACGCATCCGGTACTAAAATATCATCTGTTACGATCAGGTATCAATGGCCATGGACTGTTGTGATCTGGTACCACCATTTGTGCACTGTTGTGATCCGGTACCATCTACCTGTCACGATCCGGTACCAATATAGAGAACTGAATGTACCAAGTTTAGCTCCAGAGTGCCCAAGACAATTGGTGGATGTTTATTTTTTTTAGCAAGGCTATGTTAAAATAGTTTTTTGATTGCCTCATCCTCATGCACTTCGTGTCATGAGAATGAAGCTAAAAGATGTAATAGAATAATTAAATTTAAACATTTGACTGATTTGCAAATCATTTCACCTCCTTGTGTTTCACGACTAAGACTATTAAATAGTTGTGGCAAGGATGGTGGAAGGGAGGAGAGTTAGCATATTACCAGCATATGAAACAACGTATGATATTGCAGGACATATTTTTAGTGAAGACTAATAGAAGAACGTCATTTATCGCCATGTCTTGATTGTCTATGATTGAATATGAGTTGAGTTGTTAACAAAAGTTTGATGTTATGTTTTGAGATTTGAGTGAGAGTAATGTGTGGTTTGAATACAAGCTTACTGTAGACTTCAGTAGATGACCTGTTGAAGCGGCAAGGGCCCACCGCCCAACAAAGGTCAGTATTTTTGTAGATTAGCATTAACATTTGTTTTCAGTAGTGTAAACATTAAATCAATTGAAGCCTTAACTCTATTAGATGATAACAATACAACTTAGACTAGGATTTCCATTATATAATTGTTTAGAGATCTTTACTTGCTCTGTTTTTGCATATGCTCTATTTTTATGAATTTGGTTTTTAGACATGAATGTTGGTAGCAATGGTCAAACATATTTGAAGGAGAACTAGTGAAGTCCACAACAACACATTGTGAACCACAATATACTCAATATATTGACTATTGAACTACCCATGCTATGTCTTGATGATTGATGTGTGATTTCCCTTTCAAAAGTGTGGATTGCATAGTTAGTTTTTTGGGTTAGATAGCAGAGTTGATCTGTCAAACCAACTCCATATCATAGTTGCATGTGTCATAATGGAGTGGATAGCCTCTCTGTGAAAGACAACCAAAGTGCATTGCAATTTTCTATTTTGATTTGTTTCCAGCATGCATAATCTAGTTTAATTCTATACTCGTGACATTAGAAATTACCTTTCTTACTAGTGTCTTGTAACTCTGTTGATTACGAATCCCAGATTGATAATTAATGAGTGCATTATACTAAACATATAAGAAACACAACACTACCCATCATACAGACTGTAGTTGTACCAATCAAGTCTCCCCCTAGTTCTCCTAGACTTTATAATCCTCCTCTTCATAATCAAATGGCATGTGAAAACCCTAATAGAAAAAGGATGGATGCCATAGTGGTTGATAGGTATGCTCCTATGTTGTTACATCAACCTATGAATGATCTCCCAGTGGGAGACTATCTCAAGTACATGCCCAAGTTTACAGGTTAAGAGGGCATAACTGCATAAGAGCATATTGCAGCTTTTTATACCTATGTTGATAATCTAAACATTGAAAATGAGAATGTATGGATGCGATTTTTTGTACAAAGCCTTGATGGTGAAGTCGGGAAATGGTTTAGGGGCTTACCTCTTGGATCAATTGTTGTGATTGAAGCCCTTGATGATTCCTTTTTAAGGCATTTTGGTGATAAGAAAGATTTTTTGTATTATATTACAAAGTTTGGGTCACTCAAGAGGAAAGAAGGGGAATCAGTTTCAGATTTTTCCAAAAGGTTTAATAAAATGTACAATAAAATCCCTACACAGATCAAACCTACTGAAACCTCTACCAAAATAAATTATTCTAGTGCCTTTGATCCTTAATTTTTCCTCATGTTTAGAGAGAGAATTTATACCTCTTTAGCTCGTATGCAAGATGCAGCATTGGAGGTGGAATCAAATATATTGGCAGCTGATAAACTAGGAGGAAAATTGGATAGAGGGAGAAGAAAACAAAGAGCTAAGGTTTCAACTTCTGATTCTTCTGGTGTCAACCCTCAGGTGGATGAATTAACTAAATTGGTTAAATCACTTTTGGCAAAGATGGAAAAAATGAAACTTGATGGAAGACAAACTAACATAAACACACAAGATACTAGCAACAGGGGTAATTTCATAAGACAAAATAATGCTCCTCGGATCCTTCAAAGAGATCAGAGGAATAGAGATGACCAAAAGGTTCATACTCCTCTTCAAAATAGCATGGTTGATGATGAAGAAGGAGAAGATGAAGGAATAGATTAGGAAATTCACTGTCTAGGTGATATCTCTACCTCCCCTCATTTAACTCAGTTTGCCTATGACGAGTCCCTTATGAACAATCAAATAAATGAATTGAGTAAAGGAGAGAAAACAAAGGAAAATCAAAACAATTACAACTTGAGGTCTAAACAGAAGGAAGGAAATCGTAGTACTTCCAATCAACCTAAGAAATCAAAAAATTATGCTAAAACAATGACTACAACTAGCAAAGAAAATGAGGAACAAAACAATCATCCTATGATTAAGGCCCATGTTCTAGAAACTAAAGAGACCCTAAAATATCCTTCTTCTTTCAACTTTGAAAATGAAATATAGAAAAGTGAAATTCCAATCCATTTTTTAGAGTTGATCAAGAATGAATAATTTAAGAGGTACCTTTGAAAAATGTTGTAGGCTAATCCTACTTCCCATTCAATAGACTCGGTGAATTTACAAGATGAGAAACCAACGGTCATATTGGGGAATTTGGTAGAATATAGGGATGACTCCTCTCCTCCCTTTTACACCTCATTGAATATTCATGATAAAATTCCGCATAATTTCTTGATCGAATCAGGTGCATCTCATAACCTAATGCCTAAAATTGTCATGGATGAGTTGGGTCTTGACTCTTGAAATTACCAAAACGTATCATGATTTGTACACTTTTGACTCCAGGAAGGTGAAATGATTTGGAGTGACTAAAGACCTGGTTGTTACCCTATTTAAACTGCCCATGAAGAGTGTGGCCACGTATATTGTAGTGGTCGATGTTCCCCCTAAGTTTGGGATGTTATTGTCAAGGTATTGGATTAAAATATTTGGGGGAACATTGCAGATGGACCTCTCATATGCCACTATTCCTATGTTTGGAGGTGAGCACAAAAGGTTGTAAAGAGAAGCAAAACTAGATTACATTATTAGTGATGAAGCTAATCCCACAAACCATCCTATTTATGCAGTTGACACTGATTTGGGATCCAGTTTTTTTAAACGTAATGATGTTCCCCAGACACCCTTGGAAATCAAAAAATATCCTCCAATAAGGTGTGAGACACCTCCTCAAGTTACCCAAGTTTGGAAGATGTATTTTGATGGGGCCTCTTCTAAAGAAAGTGTTGGTGTTGGAGTGGTTTTTATTTCTCTTTCTCAAGAAGTCATATCCTTGTCTTACAAGTTGGAGTTTGAAACTACAAATAATGTTGTAGTGTATGAGGCTCTAGTTTTGGGGATGAGGGCAACTAAAGATATGAAAATTGAGGAGTACAACTTAGACTAGGATTTCCATTATATAATTGTTTAGAGATCTTTACTTGCTTTGTTTTTGCATATGCTCCATTTTTATGAATTTGGTTTTTAGACATGAATGTTGGCAGTAGTGGTCAGACATATTTGAAGGAGAACTAGTGAAGTCCACAACAACACATTGTAGACCACAGTATACTCAGTATATTGACTATTGAACTACCCATGCTATTTCTTGATGATTGATGTGTGATTTCTCTTTCAGAAGTGTCGATTGCATAGTTAGTTTTCTGGGTTAGATAGCAGATATGATCTGTCAAACCAACTCCATATCATACTTGCATGTGCCATAATGGAGTGAATAGCCTCTCTGTGAAAGACAACCAAAGTGCATTGCAATTTGCTATTTTGATTTGTTTCCAGCATGCATAATCTAGTTTAATTCTATACTCGTGACATTAGAAATTACCTTTCTTACTGGTGTCTTGTAACTCTGTTGATTACAAATCCCAGATTGATAATTAATGAGTGCATTATACTAAACATATAAGGAGAACAACATTTTGGCGCCATTGTCGGGGAGTTGCAAATGGTAGGAAGTGATTTTTAGCCTAGATTATTTGTATAATTAATTTTTTAAGGTTGCTTGAGGGAGGAGGATAAAACATTTAAGACGTGAGTGAAGAGCCACGCAGCCACTAGAGGGGGGTTCTCCGAAGCTAGGTTGCCTTCTTACCTTATAGATAGAATTAGGATTTCAATTCAGTTAAAGAATCAAATTTCCATTTTATGCATAGATATAGATATAATAAGGGTATATTTGTAAGCGCCAAAGATTCAAAACCAACCCCCCCCCCCACTAATCCAACTGACACTGGTGCAGGAAAAATTCCACCAACAGAAAATTCAAGGGGAGCCAACGAGGCTCTAGAAGGAGAACCTAAAATGGAAGAATCAGTATTGGGACAGGCAGAACGTGAGTCTATTGAACATTTAGGAGACACGAAAAATCCAGTTTCTGAACCATCCATTAGTAGAATGGCAGAAGAAGAAGGAAATGCATCCACAGAGACTGAGACTTTTGGGTTTCCAATCTTGGATATTTCTAGAAACATCAACATGAAGAATATCCCACTATCATCGTTACCCACTTTCATAGGTATGTCAACTAAGGATCCAGATTTATTTTTATTCGAGTTTGACATATTATGTAGAAGCTATAACTACTCAGACAATGACCAAAAACATAAGCTCTTTCCTGCAACAATGAAATATTCAGCCTTAAGATGGTCCATGAGCTTAGGAGAAAATACAATCCTTTCTTGGGATCAAATGAAAGACACATTTTTACGAAAATACTAAGACTATTGTAAGGATAATGTTAAAAACGACATTTTTAAAATGCATCAAACAGAAGATGAAAGCCCTGAAGACTACTTAGAAAGGTTCTTATACAACTATCAAAAGTCAAAACTATTCACCACAGACCCAGCTGTAGTAAGAACTGTATTCTTGAAAGGTCTCAAAGATGATTGCATAGAAGTTTTAAACTTGTTGAGTTCAGGAGATGTACACCAAAAACCTTTTTCATATTGAAGATTATTGTAGGAGATACTCAAGAGGAAAAGCTAAAACAGGCAAAGGACCAAGAGATCATTTTAGCATAAATACAAAACAAAGCTCAGGGAATGTCACCAAAACTGAGTTAGGAAAATTATTGGAGAACTTTAAAACAGACATCTTGAGCACAATAAGTAACCAGTTAGATACTCTGAAACTGAAAAAGAAACAAGAAGAAGAAGTTGCTTTAGCAATATTTTGTCATAGATGTTGAAAGAAGCACAACAACAGCGAAAAAGAATGCCCATTAAATGTCATATAAATCTGTGGTTTGTGTACACTAGAACACCCCACATCTGAGTGTCCAACCTTGCTTGAGATACAATCCATGTATAAGGAAGGAGGAGTCTCACAAGAACAACCATACCCTTCCAGAAGACCTTGGAGAGCCCAAAATCCCAATACATTTTATGATCCTAATACACAATATCAAAAAAAACAATGGGATCCTTCCCCAGTGACCTATCCACAATGGACACCTCAACAAACTCAACCTTGGAAACAAGGTTGGAGGGGACCTATGTATGGAAATCCCTCTTACTCTACATATCCACAGTACCCTATAAACATTTCCCAATTACTACCTAGATTCAACCCACCACAGATCCAAGCTTTACTCCCACCTCCTATACAACAACAATTTACAACCCCCTTGAATCCTAATCAGTAGCAGCAAGTATCTATAAATGCCAATCAACAACCACAAAACCAAGCTGCCCACAATCCTCCAAGACCAATGACAATCCCTGCCCAGCCAATCCCTAACCCCAATAATCGACCTATCCACCCTATGCAGAATACAGAAGTTCAAACCTTCCCCACCTATGAAATTCAACTATGATCGGGGAAAGTTGTAAACCAATCAGATCCTGCAGTAATAATTCAGGAAGAAAATGATAATCATTCTGAGGAAGAAAACACTCAAACCACCCCTACAAAAGAAGAGGCCTCTCCTCCTATTCCAATCACTTCTTTGTCTGTATGAGTACCCCAACAAATTAATCTCCCAACTTACCCCTAAATACTATTAGTGAAGAAACCTGACCCACCCTTGCACAAAGATATAGAAGATGAATTACGAAATGTGTTCATAAAAATACCTCTACTGCAAGCCATTAAGGATATCCCTATATACGCAAAAATCATAAGGGATATTTGAATTAAGAAAATAGGAAGGAAGAAGAAGGAACCTCCCCTTGTTCAGGTAGTGGGACAATTATCTGAATTTATTTCTGAAATGCCATACAAAAATAATGACCCTGGAAATTCATTAGTCACTATCGAAATTAATGGCATTTCTCTACCAAAAACACTCATTGATTTCGGCGCATCTATTAATGTAATGCCTTTTGACACTATGAAAAATCTCCAAATCAACCAGTTAAGACCAACCCAAACCATGATCTAGTTGGCAGATAAGTCAGTCATTAGCCCTGCAGGAAGTCTAGATGATGTCACAGTCACTCTAGCTTATTGGGAATATCCAGTAGAATTTTTAGTCATCTATTCTAAATCATCCTCCAAACTAGGACACCCTGTGGTTCTTGGCTGCCCTTGGCTGGCCACTGAAGATGCCTTTATCAGATGTCGGTCTGGTGATATGACTATATCCAATGGCACACATAGCCAAAAACTTGTCCTCTTCCCTCCTTCCCAACCGGCACAGGAAATACCTATTTGGTTAGAAAACCATTATGGAGAGGAAGATTGCATCAAAGCTCTGTTAACACTTGAACAAGTAAGAGGAATACAAGAATAATAAGATGAACAAGTCTTAAGCTTATTTTTGGCTAACACAAATTGCATTGAATACCCAAGGTCTTTTGCAGAATTGTCACATATTTTTAGTTCCAAATTTCAACAAACTTGGCACCCTGATATCACTCAATTATATACCTTATCACCAGCCTCCTCAGATAAGGAAGAAACTATTGAACTTGTTGAGATTAGCCCAGGAAAACTGTTGTACATCAACTCTAGTTTGGAACTAGAACAAAAGACACAAGTGATTGAAATGCTCCAAAGACAATTTGATTCCTTTGCATGGGATTATGCAGACATGAAAGGAATTCACCCTGACACATGCACACATCATATCTAAACTAATGACCAAATCAAACCATTTAGACAGCCTCAGAGAAGGATGAATCCAACCCTTAAAGATATTGTAAAAGAGGAATTGCAAAAACTCCTTCGAGCCAATCTCATATACCTCATTTCAGATAGTCAATGGGTATCTCCACTTGTCATAGTTCCCAAGAAAAATGGTAAGTGGAGGATATGTGTAGACTTCTGGGAGTTAAACAAAGCCACCCATAGGGATTATTTTCCCTTACCATTTATTGATCAGGTGTTGGATACCCTGTCCGGAAAGAAGTATTTTTCGTTCCTGGATGGGTTTAGTGGTTACAACCAAATGCAAATAGCACCCGAAGACCAGGAGAAGACCACTGTCACCTTCCCTTGGGGAACATACGCTTATAGGGTGCTCCCTTTCGGACTTTGCAATGCCCCAACCACTTTTCAAAGAAATTTCCTATCCATTTTCTCTGACTTGACCAATGATTGTGTGGAAGTCTACATGGATGACTTTACAGTCCATGGACAAGACTTCTAGGAAGCATTAACCAGTCTAGAAAAAGTCTTGATTAGGTGTAAGGAAACAAATATTTCCTTAAGTAATGAAAAATAAAAAATGATGCTCACTGAAGGTATTGTTTTGGGACATCACATTTCCGATTCTGGAATGAGAGTTGATCCGAAAAAGATTTATATCATCACACAAATCAGAATACCTTCCTCACAAAAGGAAGTTTGTAGCTTTTTAGAACATGCTGGCTACTATAGAAGATTCATTCCGAATTTTACAAGCCTAGCTACCCCTTTATTCAAATTATTATCTAAAGAAGCCAAATTTAAGTGGGATGATGAATGCCAATTATATTTCGAAATTCAAAAATAGAAATTATCAACTACCCCTGTGTTAAGAGGACCAAATTGGTCCCTTCCTTTTCATATATGTACCGATGCCTCAGACATATCCCTTGGGGCAGTCCTTGGACAAAGAGAAAATCAAATTCCCTATGTTATTTACTTCATCAGTAAAAATCTTTCTCCAGCTGAAGTTAATTATACGGTCACAGAAAAAGAATTGCTAGTTGTAGTCCATGCTATCAATAAATTTAGACATTATATTACAGGATATCAAGATTTTGTACACACTGATCATTCAACCATCAAATTTTTAATGAACAAACCTGTAACAAATCCTAGAGTTACACGATGGCTCTTATTATTACAAGAGTTTAATATCAACATTATTGATAGACCTGGTAAAGATAATCTTGTGGCTGATTTCTTATCTAGAATGATTCATCTGGGAGATAATGCACCAGTAGAAGATAACTTTCCTGATGAAAATTTATTTACTATTTCTACATTCACTATGTGATATGCAGATGTCGCTAATTATCTTGTGATAGGGAAGATGCCTCATAAATTGTCTCCTAGAGAAAAATAGAAAGTAATTCAACTAAGTGCAAATTACATGTGTCACAAAGATTGCCTCTACAAAACAGGACCAGATTTGGTGATCAGGAGATGTGTAAGGGAAGATGAAATTCATGATATTTTGCAAGCCTTCCATGATGGTCCTTGTGGAGGACACTTCGTAGACAAGAGGACCGCTTACAAAGTTCTGCAATCTGGTTACTACTGGCCCCATAT
>ML785849.1:0-33858 GCA_009831015.1 Picea engelmannii | reverse complement strand
ATAGAATCACCTGGAGGAATACAACAGGACATACACCCTATGAGTTGGTGTATGGGAAGAAGGTGCTTCTTCCCATAGAATTCCAGATCAAAACCTTCAGGACTGCAGTACAAGTTGGCATGAACTTGGATGAAGCCCAACAACAAAGACTCTTGTAGCTTAATGAATTGGATGAAACCAGGCAGGAAGCACTTCAAATAACTACCCTCATTCAAGAACATAGAACAAAATGGCATGACAAGTATCTCAAAAAGAAAAAATTTCAACAAGGAGATTGGGCCCTATTGTATGACAGCAGATTCAAGAACTTCAAAGGTAAGTTAACCACCCATTGGATGGGACCTTACGAAATTGACATTTTCTATGATAATGGTTCAATCAAGATAAAGATAATTTATGAACAACATACACCACTACTTGTGAATGGTCACCGGTTGCGAGTTTACAACAAACCTCTGTCAAAAGAAGAATTCCTGACTCGTATACCATAGAATTCAGATATGTAGATGATCAGTAAGGAAGGAGACCCTCCTACTGATCCACATTGATTGATTGGTTTATTTGAAATTTTTGTACATAGGTGTGGATCGAATTTTGTTAATAAGTTGAAGGTAACAAGAGATTCTTACCTCCTTTTGTTTTACTTTCGCAGTTTTTTTTCTTTTTTTTGTAAGTAAATTTCTATAATTTATTTGATCCTTCACGGACTTGCTAAACATCAGTTTGTAGGCATAAACAATATTTTGTTCTTCTTTGGTACCAGAAATCCTGTTCTGGTCCGGTACCAGAAGTATGTCCTTCTACAGTACTATCAAGACACATTACCTAATTGACAAAGCATACTACGCATTCAAAATCTTATGTCAATTAATGTGAAGTACGAAGCCATGAAAACAACCACTTAAGATGGAACCAAGAAGTCGAATGAAGTATCAAATGTCAGCCCTTGTGAAGCAATAATTTATTTCGGTTCTATTGACAACTAAAGGGAAGTATTTTAATTTCTTTTGGTTCTGTTGCTAAGAAGTATTTTAATTTCTTTTGGTTCTGTTTCTTAAAAACAAAATAAAAGAGGGACACAATCCTTACCTATGATTTCTCAAAGAACCATAATCTGCTTCAAAGACTAGAAGTTTCCTTTACCCAGTATTTCAGCATGATTTAAAGGAAAAAAATATATTAGCCTATAAGTAACTATCTCACCCTAACCAGACGTCAATAGTATTCATTGGATTATCTTATTAAAGAGTAACATATGAGTATATGAACACTCTCTACCATGGGAACACTACCAAAACTTTTATGGAAGAGGATGTACCAGTACCCTAAGGAAACTTTAGTTCATTCTCTTATGGACAAATTCAGACAAAATTATACATCTGGATCACTCTAAAGAAATAATGTGCATAAAAGTTTATTTTTCCTTCAGAAAAATATTTAAAAGACATCCAAAAGAAGAGTATATGCCTTCCAACCCAATACCATCCCAGCCTGTAAAAAGGTTTTCATACGAGCCTCCCCTGTCACCATGCAAAGCACTCTTTAATAAAAACCAAAATAGGTGACTATGGACAAGAAGCCTCTGATGGAAAAAGGGTTTAAGAGACTAACCCTCCAGGATACTGAACAGGTCTATTGACAGCGGGTACTGGTTTGTGGTATGACTAGGCAAACCCATCAGGGTAGTGAATAGGCATGTTGGCAATGAGGCATTATGCTTGGGGAAGGCACCTCTCACTAATTATCACAACTACCCCACCAGAGTACTGAACAGTCTTGCTAGCAATGGGTTCTGGTTGAGAAATGTCTCATTTATACTTGTCTGATTGAAAATTTCACTTTTGTCATCCAAAACAAAAAGAGAAAAGGTCACTATTGGCTTTCATGAGATAAAAACTCCAGATTAATCAACAACATAATTACTTCAAGCAAATGTCCATTTGAGAATCACCCTAAGTCAACTTACCGGTCTGACATCTTACGCCTACATTACCTAAGAAGGAAACTTCTTAAGAGTGGAGCCCTAACTAGGGAGTCTAATCTACTTATACTGTGAAATTTATCTATAAACATCCAATGATAGTAAATCTCTGAAGCAAGTTAGATGGGATCTGTTCTTCTGGAAAACATATAAATATTCCCTATTTCACTGTTGAATGCTACCTTTGTCAATAATCCATCAAAAGAAGGGCAATTTCACTTTTTAGGTATCAGATCATATGCTAGGTGATAAATGTACTTCTGGAATTTGATTGGTTTCTTTTTATCTTATCATCTTTTCTCCATTATGATATAAAATGTTGAATCTTCTTGCATACAGATATACAACATCTTCGGCATGGGGGAAGGTCAAAGAGCCCCTTCAGAACTCTTTTTCAGACTCACATGATCACCCTGCAGAACCAAATACAAAAGAAGATAAGCAGAAAATAAAAGAAGTACAGGATATTCCCGTACCAAGTTTTCAAGAAACTTCAGTCTAAAGGGATGAATTCTAACAATTTACAAGCAGTTGCACATGCTATGGGTATTAATCATACAAAGGTAAAAGCAAAGGTAACATGGTATTTATTTTCCTATGCTCATAAAACTACAATAAGTATGAAAATATATACTAGATCGTATGACCTTAGTATTAAACCCATGCACCTATCCCTCATACCCATATTCCTAAACTTAATCAATCCTCTCATAGATCTTGAACATGGTTAAGGGAAAAATCATATCAAAATATGAAGCATGTCTAGCAATGATAAGCCATGAATATATTTCATCCTTAAGCAATTCATGGACCTATCTTATGTCATAAACCATGATCCAACATCAAATTCACTACCCGAAAGTCCAATCACCTATCCCAAAATGATACTTTGACACCCAACGTATTGTCCTCATCATTACAGTAACGGGTAGAAATGAAATGGCTTATCTGGTGGCAAAGCCATCCAGATAAGCCTCACCTGGTCATAAATTTTCCTTACGGCATCCTTACTTAAACTTACCATTCGCATTATCAACAACGTCACCATATTCCCCCTTGTCGTGAGCTTTCTCCAGTCCCGAGCCTACTCCTTTCCGGTACCAAACCCTTACCCTCATCAATTGACCAAACCCTTGTGCTACAACCCAAACCTTTTCTCACAACTTATAACGATGGTCGTTAGTAGACACGAACCAGTTTTCCAAATTTATAGGGAAACCGAGGAGTTCCAATTATGTCAAGAAAAATATGCTAGATCGAGATGGATGTCATTTCTGGAAAAATTCACAGGCTGGCATGAGAAGATATCTCACGAATTTATTCAGAGTTACGATGGGGAGATTGCAGATATAGGCAATCTACAACTGACAATCAATGAAGCAACCTTAAGGGAGGTCACGGGATTACCTAACAAAGGAGCCAAATACTTCAAAGGTGTAGGAATCAACAAGGAGATGTGCCAACGATTCTTGAAAGAAGATCATCAACACCCTGACTGGAAAAAGGGGATCCCTAGGAACTATATCAAGAAGGAGTATCATCCAATGATTACTAGTCTTCAACGATTCGTCACTTGTGAGGGCAGGTATGTTGTGACCTTCATATATCATCTTAGGATTCTATTACATTTTGAAGGAGGCCCTGAAATCGATTTCCCATATTTTCTATGGATGAGTTTGAACAAAATGGTAAGAGGCATTAAATCCATATCCAAAACTGAGAAGACTAGCATTTACCATCAAGGTCTCATTAAAATGCTAGTTTTACATGAACTTAAGAAACAGAGGATTAGTTGGAAAACCCTTATCACTCAACACCTTCCCACAGAAAACAAACCTGTGGAGGAAACCTAGCATGCTCCAAAGAAAAATAAGGAACCTCAAAAGAAAAAGGGCAGGAAGGATAAGACAACTCCACCATCATCTAGGGTAGTGAGCCAACATGAAAAAGCAGGGTCCTCTTCCACAGTCAATAAAAATTTTAAAATCTTTGAATCAAAAGGTAAAAACAAATTAGTAGAGGAGACTTCAATGGTGGCAGTTGAGAAAGAGGGCCATCAGATAAAAATGATGAAGAAAGGGAAGCATAGCTCAGAAACTAAAAATAAACAGTCTATGGCACAATCCCCTGTCACCATTTCACAATTAGAAAAGAAGAAAAGGAAGCCTGTGAGCACCCCTTATCCGGTACCTCCTTGTAAAAGAACCACGCGGAGCATGGAAAAGAAAGGAAAAACAATAGTCAGTCCTCATACACAGGAAGATCCAATCGATCTTACCTCCCCTTCTGAGGATTTATCAGTCCAAGATGACATCCCTAGTTTGACCGAGGATCAAGCCACTATTACTTTATGTGGGATGAGGGAGGAAGTTGAGGAAAGGGAGTGCATCCAGCCAATAATGATGGAGTCAACAAAGACCTTGACAAAAGAAAAAATGAAGAAAAAGATTGGGGAATTGCAAAAACAAAATCAGGAACTCAAACAAGAAGTGAAGGAATACCAACTCTTGGACAGGTATATCAAAAAGGAAAATGAGCAATTGAAAGAAACCAGCCAACAACTTCAAGAAAACCATGAAGAGACTTCTAACAATCTCAAGAAGGTATTACGACTCCTACAATACGTTAGGGTCATCAAAAGGGAGCTGAAAGAAGAGGCTTTATCCATCAACATCATTGATCCACCAAAGTAAAGAACACAGTCTCAAGTTTTGAAAAAATTTGGGTTTGTTTTCAGTTGCATGAGGATATGCAATGATTTTGGCATGGGGGAATGTTGAGACCCGAAATTGACATCCCCATTACCCTATTACTCTTCATCTATACCTTTTTGGCTTACCTAAAGCTTGGGTGAATGACAAGAATGCTACCATTAGCCAGTGATAAGGTCATAAGGTAAAGTATGGTTAATTCATGCATTTTGTGGTTTATTGAAGTTAAGGAATTAAATATTTCATGTACTAATGCTTCAATTTACCATGTATAATCTTTGACCTCTAGACATCCAGCCTTCCTGTACCAGCTCAGCTATCTGGTACTTGTGCACCAAGACTGCCACTATCTGAATCCGATACCAAACGCATCCAGTACTAAAATAGCATCTGTTGTGATCTGATACCAACAGTCGTGGACTGTCGTGATCCGGTACCACCATTTGCACACTGTTGTGATCCGGTACCATCTACCTGTCATGATCCGGTAACAATATAGAGAACTGAATGTACCAATTTTAGCTCCAAATCGCCCAAGACAATTGGTGGATGTTTATTTTCTTTAGCAAGGCTATGTAAGAATAGTTTGTTGATTGCCTCATCCTCATGCACTTCATGTCATGAGGATGAAGCTAAAAGATGTAACCGAATAATTAAATTTAAACATTTGACTGATTTGCAAATCATTTCACTTCCTTGTGTTTCACGACAAAGACTATTAAATAGCCGTGGCAAGGATGGTGGAAGGGAGGAGAGTTAGCATATTACCAACATGTGAAACAACATATGATATTGCAGGACATATTTTGAGTGAAGACTAATAGAAGAATGTCATTTATTTCCATGTCTTGATTGTCTATGATTGAATATGAGTTGAGTTGTTAACAAAAGTTTGATGTTATGTTTTGAGATTTGAGTGAGAGTAATGTGTGGGTTGAAGACAAGCTTATTGTAGACTTCAGTAGCTGACCTGTTGAAGTGGCAAGGGCCCACCGACCAACACAGGTTAGCATTTTCGTAGATTAGCATTAACATTTGTTTTCAGTAGTGTAAACATTAAATCAGTTGAAGCCTTAACTCTGTTAGATGATAACAGTACAACTTAGACTAGGATTTCCATTATATAATTGTTTAGAGATCTTTACTTGCTCTGTTTTTGCATATGCTCTGTTTTTATGAATTTGGGTTTTAGACATGAATGTTGGCAACAGTGGTCAGACATATTTGAAGGAGAACTAGTGACGTCCACAACATCACAATGTTAATCACAGTATACTCAGTATATTGACTATTGAACTACCCATGCTATGCCTTGATGATTGATGTGTGATTTCCCTTTCAGAAGTGTGGATTGCATAGTTAGTTTTCTGGGTCAGATAGCAGAGTTGATCTGTCAAACCAACTCCATCTCATACTTGCATGTGCCATAATGGAGTGGATAGTCTCTCTCTGAAAGACAACCAAAGTGCATTGCAATTTTCTATTTTGATTTGTTTCCAGCATGCATAATCTAGTTTAATTCTATACTCATGACATTAGAAATTACCTTTCTTACTGGTGTCTTGTAACTCTGTTGATTACGAATCCCAAATTGATAATTAATGAGTGCATTATACTAAACATATAAGCAGCACAACACTACCCATCATACAGACTGTAGTTGTACCAATCAAGTCTCCCCCTAGTTCTCCTAGACTTTATAATCCTCCTCTTCATAATCAAATGGCATGTGAAAACCCTAATAGAAAAAAGATGGATGTCATAGTGGTTGTTAGGTATGCTCCTCTGGTGTTACATCAACCTATGAATGATCTCCCAGTGGGAGACTATCTCAAGTACATGCCCAAGTTTATAGGATAAGAGGACATAACTGGATAAGAGCATATTGCAGCTTTTTATACCTATGTTGATAATCTAAACATTGAAAATGAGGATGTATGGATGTGATTTTTTGTACAAAGCCTTGATGGTGAAGCCGTGAAATGGATTAGGGTCTTACCCCTTGGATCAATTGTTGGGATTGAAGCCCTTGATGATTCCTTTTTAAGGCATTTGGGTGATAAGAAATATTTTTTGTATTATATTACAGAGCTTGGGTCACTCAAGAGGAAAGAAGGGGAATCAGTTTCAGATTTTTCCAAAAGGTTTAATAAAATGTACAATAAAATCCCTACACAGATCAAACCTACTGAAACCTCTGCCAAAATAAATTATTCTAGTGCCTTTGATCCTGAATTTTTCCTCGTGTTTAGAGAGAGAATGTATACCTCTTTAGCTCATATGCAAGATGCTACATTGGAGGTGGAATCAAATATATTGGCAACTGATAAACTAAGAGGAATATCGGATAGAGGGAGAAGAAAACAAAGAGCTAAGGTTTCAACTTCTGATTCTTCTGGTGTCAACCCTCAGGTGGATGAATTAACTAAATTGGTTAAATGACTTTTGGCAAAGATGGAAAAAATGAAACTTGATGGAAGACAAACTAACAGAAACACACAAGATACTATCAACAGGGGTAATTTCATAAGACAAAATAATGCTCCTCAGATCCTTCAAAGAGATCAGAGGAATAGAGATGACCAAAAGGTTCATACTCCTCTTCAAAATAACATGGTTGATGATGAAGAAGGAGAAGATGAAGGAATAGATTAGGAAATTCATTGTCTAGGTGATACCTCTACCTCCCCTCATTTAACTTAGTCTTCCTATGAAGAGTCCCTTATGAACAATCAACTAAATGAATTGAGTAAAGGAGAGAAAACAAAGGAAAATCAAAACAATTACAACTTGAGGTCTAAACAGAAGGAAGGAAATCATAGTACTTCCAATCAGCCTAAGAAATCAAAAAATTATGTTAAAACAATGACTACAACCAGTAAAGAAAATGAGGAACAAAACAATCAGCCTATGATTAAGGCCCATGTTCCAGAAACTAAAGAGACCCTAAAATATCCTTCTTCTTTCAACTTTGAAAATGAAATACAGAAAAGTAAAATTCCAGTCCATTTTTTAGAGTTGATCAAGAATGAATAATTTAAGAGGTACCTTTGCAAAATGTTGTAGCCTAATCCTACTTCCCATTCAATAGACTCAGTGAATTTACAAGATGAGAAACCAACGGTCATATTGGGGAATTTGGTAGAATATAGGGATGACTCCTCTCCTCCCTTTTACACCTCATTGAATATTCATGATAAAATTCTACATAATTTCTTGATGGAATCAAGTGCATCTCATAACCTAATGCCTAAAATTGTCATGGATGAGTTGGGTCTTGAAATTACCAAAACATATCATGATTTGTACTCTTTTGACTCCAGGAAGGTCAAATGATTTGGAGTGACTAAAGACCTGGTTGTTACCCTATTTAAACTGCCCATGAAGAGTGTGGCCATGTATATTGTAGTGGTCGATGTGCCCCCTAAGTTTGGGATGTTATTGTCAAGGTATTGGATTAAAATATTTGGGGGAACATTGCAGATGGACCTCTCATATGCCACTATTCCTATGTTTGGAGGTGAGCACAAAAGGTTGTAAAGAGAAGCAAACCTAGATTACATTATTAGTGATGAAGCTAATCCCACAAACCATCCTATTTATGCAGTTGACACTGATTTGGGATCCAGTTTTTTTAAATGTAATGATGTTCCCCAGACACCCTTGGAAATCAGAAAATATCCTCCAACAAGGTGTGAGACACCTCCTCAAGTTACCCAAGTTTGGAAGATGTATTTTGATGGGGCCTCTTCTAAAGAAAGTGTTGGTGTTGGAGTGGTTTTCATTTCTCATTCTCAAGAAGTCATATCCTTGTCTTACAAGTTGGAGTTTGAAACTACAAATAATGTTGCAGTGTATGAGCCTCTAGTTTTGGGGATGAGGGCAGCTAAAGATATGAAAATTGAGGAGTTATCAGTTTTTGGGAATGCATAATTGATTGTGCATTAGGTAAGAAATGTGTATCAAGAAAAGAATCCAAGGTTGAGGACTTATAGAAATGAGGTATGGGATGTTATTGATAATTTTTTCCTAGATTTTAACATCTCATTTGTTTCTAGAGAAGATAATGATATGGTTGATTCTTTGGTTGTTTATGCTAGCAATTTCAAAATCCCATTACCCGCAAAACTCAAGTATGATGTAGAAATGAAGTATATGCCCTCTATAACTAACAATGTTAAACATTGGGAGGTTTTGTAGGACGATATTGAGATTAAGAGATTTCTGGAAATTGTGGAAGATTTTTCTGCTCTTCACATTGATCAAGATCAAGATACTGAGAAAAACCCTCATGCTGACATATTCCTGAACAAAATTCCATACCAAAAGATTGTCCAATTTACTACTAACCATATTCCCAAAGGATTGGTCCCTTTGGAGAGACTGTTTGATAGAAATGATGTGTATTTGAAGGTTAAGGGATCAAATGAAGAAGCTGATGTGACAGAATGAAATCTAGTTACTAAGGAAAACCCCAAGTATGTCAAGTTGTCTCACAGTCTATCATAGGAACACATATATGAATATGTGAAATTATTAAAAGAGTTTTTTTGATGTATTTGATTGGAAATATGAGGACCTACAAACTTATGATAAAAGAATCATTGAACATAAAATTTCTTTGAAATATGATACCAAACCATTTAGGAAGAAACTAAGACAGAATAACCCCATGTGTTTTCCTATTGTGGAAAAGGAATTCAAGAAGATGTTTTATGCTAATATCATCATATATTTGATGTACTCTGAGTGGGTGGATAATCTAGTCCCCGTGAGGAAAACGAATGGTCAAATAACACTTTGTGTTGATTTCATAAATCTAAACAGGAGTTCCAAGAAAGATAATTATCCCTTTCCTAAGATGGAACATATTTTGCAAAGGGTGACTGGTTCAAAAAGTATGTCCATGATTGATGGCTTCTCAGGCTACAATCAGATCTTTGTTTTACCTGAAGATAGAGAGAAAACAACTTTCACTACTCCTTGGGGCACATTCATGTATGTCAAAATTCCTTTTGGTCTCATGAATGCAGGGGAAACCTTCCAGTGCACAATGGATAATGCCTTCATTGGAGAGAAGGAAAAATTTGTGGTCATATATTTGGATGACATTACAGTGTTCTCAAGATCTGATAAGGAACAGTATCATCATTTGAAGAATTTTTTCCTGAAATATAGAAAGTTTGGGTTGTCACTCAATCCAACGAAGTACTTTCTTTCTATGAAAGAAGGTAAGTTGTTGGGGAACATTGTCTCAACATAGGGGGTAAGGATTGATCCAAGTAGAGTATATGCCATCAAGACTTTGTCTCTCCCTAGGTCCAAGAAGGAGATTCAGTATTTCCTGGATAAAATAAACTTTTTGAGAAGATTCATCTCTAATTTTGCTGAATTGGTTAAGTTTATCACATCCACACTAAGAAAGGGAAATGAGGTAAAATGGACACTTGAAGCTCAAAATTATTTTGATCAAATAAAACAAGCACTGACTGAGGCACATGTTCTTATTGTCCCTGATTATTCAAAATAATTTGTGATATTTTCTTTTGCCTCAAATGACACATTGTTTGATGTTCTTCTTCAGAAAAGCACAGATGGGATGGATCAACCCATTTCTTTCTTCAACAGGGCATTAAGGGATGCAAAGGTTAGGTATGATATTATGGAAAAGCATTCTTATGCTTTAGTTAAAGCCCTCAAATCCTTCAGGGTATATATTTTTCATTCCAGAATTATTGCCTATGTCCCTTCAGCTTTTGTGAAAGAAATATTAATCCAACCTGACATATATGGAAAGAGGAATAAGTGTATTTCCAAAATTCTAAATTTTGACCTTGAAATGAATCCTACTAAGTTGGTGAAAGGGCAAGGTTTAGCTACATTGTTAGCTGAATCAAAATGTAAATCACTTGGTATTAATTTCATGAATGCAGATTCTGTAGTCAGCAAAACGATATTGCTAGCAACAACTCACAAATCAGTCCCAAATTGACACAGTGTAATTGGTACAAGGACCTTATACATTTCTTGCAGACATTACAACCCCCACCTGGACTTGACAAGACTAAGGTGAGATATTTAAAACTCAAAGAAATCAGATACTGCATTGTTGATCATGTTTTGTATTGGAAGGATCCTGTTGGGGTTCGTCTAAGTTGCTTAGACCCAGATGGGGCAAAGAAAACCATGTCTAACTTTCATGATAGCATGTGTGGAGGCCATCATTTTTGGAGGATTACAGCATATACAATACTCAAAGATGGGTACTTTTGGCCTAGTCTATTCACTGATGTTTGTACAAATATCAGGGCTTGTGATAAATGTCATAAGTTCTGAGGAAAGAAACAACTAAAATCCCTGCCTCTGAAACCCATAATGGCATCTGGTCCTTTCCACCAATGGGGATTAGATTTCATTGGAGAAATCCATCCAACTTCAAGTGGCCAACATCGTTGGATACTGAATTCCACTGATTATTTCACCAAATGGATAGAATCCATTCCTACAAGAAATGCAACACATAAAGTGGTTATTGGGTTCCTTGAAGACCTTTTGTCAAGGTTTGGATGTC
This sequence comes from Picea engelmannii, assembly GCA_009831015.1. Classification (NCBI taxonomy): domain Eukaryota; kingdom Viridiplantae; phylum Streptophyta; class Pinopsida; order Pinales; family Pinaceae; genus Picea; species Picea engelmannii. Next base: position 22,595 of record ML785849.1, on the reverse strand, counting down.
CTAACAAGATTATGACTGATAATGTTGTAGCTTTTAAAGCTCAACCCCTGGTCAAGTTTTGTGAAAAGTTTGGAATCCAACTTATTCATTCTACTCCTTATTACCCTCAAGTTAATGGATTGGCAAAGTCCTCTAACAAAAGTCTAGTAAATATCATCAAAAAACTGTTGGAGGATAACAAAAACTCTTGGGATTCAAAGATGAAATTTTCTCTCTGGGAAGATAGAGTAACCACCAAGAGATCAATTGGTACTACCCCATTTTAGTTGCTCTATGGAGCTGAGGTTGTATTTCCTTCTCAACTTGCATTACCTATGGAAAAAAAATTGCAAGATAAACAAGGAGAGCCAGATGATATGGTTAGGAGGATGCATCAGCTAGTGGAAGTACAACAGACCAGGGAGAAGCTCCTTGATAAAGCGCATAGTCATCAGCAGAAGATCAAGCAAGATTTTGACAAGAAGGTAAACAAAGAATATTTCCAGTTGGGAGACCTAGTGCTCAAATGGGATGCACAAAGGCAAGACAAGGGAAAACATCGAAAATTCGAAGCCCTGTGGATTTGTTTTCAATATTTCTGAATTTTTTCAAAGTAACACTTTTAAATTGTAGAAATTAGAAGACTCTGAACTTTCTGGTGGCCCATTTAATGGGAATTTTCTGAAGAAATACTTTTCTTAAAGCCTTGAGTGGATTTCCCTTCCATTGTAAATATCAATTTTATTTTGTTTTTGTTTCTTTTGAATAATGACCCCATAAACCTTGGATAAGACACTGAAACTGCTTGTTCTTGGTAGCTCATGGGGATCATGCCATCCCCTATGGAGCCAATGCTATCACATATATTTTTATGGGTCAATAAAATCTTCAGTTTGATTTTGAGTCATAGTTTTACCTTACGTTATAGGTTTTAGGTCATTTTCCCATAACCATTTTTCATTTTTTGACATGAATAAATTATGATTTGTTTGATTTTGGTTTGAAGAGTCATTGAGTCACATCTTTCAAAATTGGTCATTATCACCCTGACATGTCACTTTATCCATGGTGTACATTGGCCCATCCTCTTTTCACTTAGCTCGTTAAAGTGTAAAATATAGTCTGAGTTGTATGATGTCCACTCACTAGGAGAGTTCACAACGCTTTCAAAGTACACATTACATTTATAGTCATCATTTCGCTTAAAAGGTCATGTCAATTGGAGAATCTTCTTGATTTCAGAGTTGATTTGTAAATTAATATTCAAGGATTATTTTTATGAATGTCTTAACCATTTTCTCCAAGTGTGCAAAGCATTCTCCATCTTGGTGATGGAAATTGGTGTTACAAACAGGCGTTGTGCACTTCACTACGAACTGGCTACAGGGGATGAGTTGGTGGTTAGATTATTTGCAGGAACTCTTGTTCAAATATGAATACATCATCCTCCATCTCCAGGCTACCAGTTACTCCATGATATTTTACACCTTGTTTTACGACCTGGAAAGGGGTTAATGGATTTTCCTTTTTATAGCGCTACGAACTAGCTTAATGGCATTGCGAACTATCTCACAGACCTGAAATTAAGCTCTAGAACCCTCTCCTTGTGCTCTATATATTATCTCTTGAAGCCATCAACATCCCTGGGCCTGAATTACCCTATCAATTGATCCTTGGCATCTACCTCACTCTTCTCATACAAATTTTCCAAAAACCTTTCTCTGGCGGTGTAAACTCTGTGCAGTCAGCCAGCGCTATGAAATCTTTGTTCCAAAATCCTTTGCAAAGTATCATTTTACCAATTCATCAACTATTCACAGTCCTTTTATGAAGATAAACTCACTTCTAAACAATTTAATCCTGACTTAGAATCATTGTGAGTGCTAGAGGTTTGTTTGGCCTTTTCTTATTGAATTGAATAGTCATTTCCTCTGCTTCCTTGTTCTCAACTGTCGGTAATTATTCAGTACTGTGACAAAGCATTCTTATCCAACTCTCATGGGTAATCAAAAAAAGAAGGTTCACACAGGTGGAGACATTATTATAATAGAGACTTATGATATGCAACTATTTTTTTAGGAACCCCTGAGCAAGGAGGTCTTCCAAACAGTGGGCTATATTAATTTCTGTTAAAAAATGCAAAGGGGGCACTCAAAGGTAGCTAAATAACTCACATTGAACTTTGATGGAACCAAGACCAAGGTTGGGATACTATAATTTGAGGTATCTGAGAGGACCAAATCAGCAGCCACTAAGATACCTAGTACTGGGGAGAGATGGTTCAAGGCCATGACCCTGAATGTTGCCTTTTCAAGGGAATTCCTTAAACTAGAATACGAAGAAGACAATTTTTCAAAGGGTGTTCCCAGAAACCATATGTTGGAGGGTTTTGATAAAATGTTGAAAATAATTCAAAGATACTTTACTTGTGAACGAATATTTAACATGATCTATCAAAATCACATAATGCTACTGCTACACTTCACAGAGAAATATGTTATGAATCTTCCTTTCTACTTGTTCAGAAGTATTGGAAAAATGTTTGATAGGGTTCAGGCTAAGTCTAAGGCATTTGATACAAGTTTTTTTCATTCAGGACTGATAAATATGCTGGTGATGGATGAATTAATAAAGAGAAATGTGGAATGGGAAGAATTCATTACTTCTTCAAACTTTCATCTTGACATTGCTCCTAACCCATAGTCTAAGGTACAATGCCCTCTTTATGTTGACAAGACTGTATAGTTGGGGATGAGCAAGAAAAGGAAGAGAATAGGATCTGCTAAGAAAGATAAATAAAAAAAGGATCATGTAGAACAAGGAGGGCCTTTTACTCCCCACAAAGAGAGGTTTCACCTTTGCCAGCTCCCAGTCTAGTGGAGACTCCTTCAACTAGAGCCACGGGTGTGAGAGGAAGAAATTTATTGTTCTCTTCACCACCTGCTGCAGACAAGGTCAAGGAAAGGAGACATGTTAAATCATTTTGGAGAAAGTTTTAGTGACAACCCCCATCCAGAGAAAGGGTAAAAGTGTACCTATCAAGGATCCCATTGAAATTGTAGACATAACTACTCCAGAAAATCCTACCTTTAAGAGGCTAAATAGATAGCTTAAAGAGGCAAGGACTGGAATTGCTAAACTAAAAAGGGAGGATTTCGTTGAAAAGAAGAAGTTAAATGAAATTATGGAGATGTATCATGGAACTCTTGGAAAGGAAAATTTTATAGCTAAAAGGTTTTGACCTCTCCACAAGAAGCTTAGAAAATTGTACAGACAGAAAATAGCCTACCAGACTCAAATCAGAGGGCTAAATATGGAGTTGCAACCTTTTAGAGAGGGGATGGACAAGAATAATTTGGATGTATTAGCTAAATCTTCCACCAGGAGGAGATCTAGAGTCAGAAAGTAAAGAAGATGAACACCTTGACTCATACCATTTTGACAGTTTTTTGTTTTGGTATTTTTCTAATTTGAAGAGAGTCATGTTTGATAAGTCATGAGTCATTTGAGGATGTGGTAACCTTTCCTATGTCTTATAAAACTATCATATATTATTATAGTATTTGGTGACACTTGGGATAGTTTTGGAGTGTTTTGATGCATTTTCAAACATAAAGAGAAACTACAAGAGAGTTTGCAGCACCTAGCACTGCGAACTGGCTAATACAGGATGACATTGTGAACTGTGTTGCGAACTCTTGATCTGGAGGTTTTGGAGGAATCAAAGTTTTCCAAATTGGAAGATAAGGTTATGAAAGTTGCTAGAAGTTTAGTTGAAGGATGGTGAGACACCTAACAATGGGAGATGTGCTCATAGCACATGTCATCAAGCACATTTAATACGATCAAGGAGGTTACCAGCATGAGCCTAGCTTTTAGCAATTTGTTACTTTTTTGTTGAACAATTGTAGCTACTCCACCTTGAGTTGTGGGAATCCTATGAAAGAAGGAAAATTAGAATTGTAAAGTTTTCATTGTCAGCCTAGGCTATAAGAAAGATATTGAAAATCATTGAAGGGTTTGAATGATTGTAATGAGACTCATACTTTTTTGAAATTGTGAAGTTACAAAGCCATCTCTGTATTTTGTGTATCATACCTGAGAATTTTTTATTAATAGAAATCAGTTTCTTTCCCATTATCTTATCTCATCTTACTTTCATTTTACTGTCATTTGAATGAATCATTTGATTTATTTTATATGTGTTGCAATGGAGGTTTTGTTGTGATGTTGCTATGACTTTATCAGAGTTTATCTTTTGATTAAAGAAGTTCTTATGTCAAAAAAAATTCCTCAGACGTCTTCTAGTATTGCTTGATGTGAGTGGTATAAATTTTCATTTTCTCATTAAGTCTTCTATCTATCCATTTTACTCTTTAAAACCATGATATAAGTTAGCCAAGACCTCATTTGTTGATACATCGTTTTTGGAATCTTTTGTGATTTTCATTGTTCTGACTGAGTCTTGATCCATTTGACTTCATCATAGAAACGTATCTTTAAACCTATTGATGGGTGTTGATCTTACACTTTAGCAGTGAAAGTGTGACTTTCAGTGCTAACAAAACCCAACTCTTATTATTTTATGGGTCATGGCAGTAGGTGCAAAATTTCCACCACATATACCTTCATGGAATTATTTCATCAATTCTTGAGATTTCTTTTCATCAACACATCTCAACAAAATTCCATCATAGTTCCTCCTCAAAAATATATCAACAATCAACACATATTGATTTGACTTCATTTTCAATGTTCTTCGCTCCTTAGGATTCATGGTGACTAGAAATTGTCCAGACCTCAAGTAAAATATAATATATTTATACCATTATGAAACTTCCATGGGTTCTCCTATTGAAATTGAAATTACTCCATCCAAAGAATCACTATTTGCAATGATCTTACATAAACCCTGTCCTTTAAATACTTTTAAAGGCTTAATTTCAATATCATATTCTTGAATCTTTGCTAGCCAGTTTGCCCATTTTCCTTCTCTCAATTGCTTATTTAAAAGCATCTTCACAGGAGAGGATGGAACATACACTATGACATGAGAATTTAGTATATAAGTCTAAACGTACGCCACTGATTTCACGAGAGATAGGGATTATTTCTCCAATTCTGAATATATCAATTCATAATCATGAAGGGTCTTGTTCATGAAACTAATTGGCAATTCTTCACCCTTGGCATTTTTGTGAGTAAGAATAGATGCAACAACTATTTATGTAGCGAATGAATAAATGATGAAGCCTCTTTGAAAATATGGGATGATGAGGATTGGAGTTGTAGTGATTTATCTTTTGATATTATTAAAATCTTCCCATGTATCCAAGGTCCATTCAAAACATTGGTCCTTTTTCAACAATAAATTGTTCGGCTTCACAATACTTGCATAGTTAGGGACAAATCTCCGTACAAAGTTTATTTTTCCAAAGAATGAATGAACACCCTTCTTATATTATGGGGGGTTGAGTTCATTTATATCTTTAAATATTTTTGAATCGGTATAGATTTATTCCTTGCACACAATATGACCCAATAGTTTGACTTCGGCTACAACAAATAAATATTTTTTTGGATTTAAAGAAACACCATATAACCTACACATGTAAAAAACTTTCATCAGGTGATGAATGTGATCGCTCCTTATTTTTTTGGTGTAGTGTTAAATCATATTGGTATTCCACAATGAATTTTCCTATCAATCCCTCAAAAGCATGATCCATAGCCCTCTAAATTGTAGCTCTAGGATTTTTTAAACCAAAGGGCATCCAAGCATATGCATATGTCTCCCAAGGTGTTATGAAAGTTTTATTTTCTCTGTCTTCCTCAACAACCAAGACTTGATTATACCAATAAAAATCATCTAACATGGACATACAGGTTGATCCTGTGACTTGTTGGAGAATAAATTCCATGTTAGGAAAAAGATAATTATCCTTTACACTTGATTTGTTAATATCCATGAAATCTACACACATCTGAATCTCCCTGGTTTTCTTTCTCACAATCACAGGGTTTGAAATCCAGACAAAATGTCTAATGGGGTATATTATTCCATCTTTATTTAATTTTTCCAATTCAAACTTTACCAATGGTTTTAATTTGAGGTTCATTATCCTTATCTTCTGCTTGACATGATTTTCCCCTTCTCTCAAGGGAATAATGTGTTGAAATATTATTTTATCATATTCCTTCAAATCATGATAACTCCTTGCGAAAACATCAAGATATTCTTTAAATAGTGCGAAATATTGATCAACTTCATCAATTGTGCAATCAACTCCCAAATTGACATATTTTGGGGAACTATCAGTTCCAATATTAATATTTCTTGTTTCTTCGAATTTTCAAAGCAATACTTCTTCCAGGAGGTTTTTAGCATGATTATCTCTTGTAAAAAGATGCTTAGATTGAATACAATTCCTCGGGACAACAGTTATTCCATTATCCTCATCTTCGTCATTATTTGTCAAAAACAAATTTAATTCTTCATCATTCTCAAATACTTTTAAATACTCCTGATTATCAGGAACAGAAGGTCGGAGTATTATTTTTACTTGAAAAGATGTTTTTCTATGAACATCATTTGGGTTTGATAGTGAGGCCGCCAAATATAATGAATATTCCTTCTGATTTGTATCCCTTGGGATGAAAGAAATGTTGAAAGAGTTGAAGGCTTCCATGAATTCATTAACTCTTTTGAAATATAATTTGAGTCTTTCCTTTTTAATCTTATATATCTGGGTAACTTGATTTATTACCAACTCGGATTCGCCTATCAAAATTAAATGTTCTATACTCATTTCTTGTGCAAGAATCATTCCTTGAATCAAAGCCTCATATTTTTCCTCCTTATTGGTGCACACAAATTCAAGTATGATAACATGTGGATGCCCAATATTTTTTGAGTTTATAAGGATGATTCCAACTCCACTCCTGGAACTTGAGTAAGTTCCATCAAATGACATCTTCCAATTACCTTTAAACTGATTCTTTTGAATCTCCATGTCTTCAATATTATCCATGTCTAGGATAACATAGTTTCTCATTCCAGCGTCTATATAATCTTCCATTAGTTCATTATCCTTCCTTTTGAAGGAAAACAACCTCATGGGTTCACGATGGACCTTAATCATTGCTCCTTATTTATCTGGAAAAATCATGTAGCTTCCATCATTCATTATGTACCCCTCAATAACAGATGATCAATCTCTTCCTAAGACAAATCCATATGCAGGAAGAAGATCTACCACAAAAATATTGAAAACTGTAATAATATGGGGAGTCATCATGATCCAAGCATAAAAATATTTGATTTCCCCATAAGCTTTCACCTATCTGGAATCAATTTCATATACGCTTTCACCTGTTTCAAAATATTTGTTGCAACTCATACCCAATGTCTCCATGACCACCAATGGCATAATATTATTGGTCGGGCTAGTGTAAACTAAACAATTATGAAGTGCAACATCATGATTTTCAATTGAAATATAAAAATGTGTGATTTTACCTCTCAACTTGACATTTGATGTGTTTTGTATTTGCTTTGGACTTATAACAACAACCTCCATTCTTCTATATGGATCATCCAATAATATCAAAATATTATCCTTTTCTTGAGGGATCTTTACCACTTCTGTAAAAGGAAGAGTTATCCTCAATTTACTCAAGTCCTCTACAACATTGTATTTAATATGGGGAGGCTTTGACACCAGGTGTTGCTTCTTGATTCTAGTGTTATTTGTCACATTTTTATTTCTCTATTTCTCATTCACATTTTCTTTATCTTTTTCTTTAATTCTTTCCTTTTTCTTTTTCAGATTCATCTTTATTTTTGGATTTATTTACAAACGCTCGTGTTTGGGAAACATTCTCTTGTGAGTCAGGGTCATTGTCGCCTTATTCAAATATATACATGGACATCTCACATTTTTCCATCTATATAGTTTTGAACCTTTCGTCGGATAAATAATCATTTCCTTGCTCAATTATTTTCTCGTCATATATATCATCCAAAACAGTTGCATTTGGGATTGGTTTCCTGGGAACCCTTTGTCTTTGTTTATTATGAGTGTTTTTAAACCTCACTCTATTTTCTTAGGGAGGGTTCCTTATTTTCTCTTGGACCAACATTCTCGTATTTTTTACATAATTGTCACCCTTTCTTAATCTGGTTATCTTGTTTTTCATTTTCCTGATGATTCTATTCATTTTTGAATTCTCAATTATTTTCTTAGTTTCTTGTGTCGCAACAGGGTCTTCCTTCACATATGGTATGGTTCCATTAAAAAACCATCCTCTAGTGGCTTGATTTTGGATCGATAGAATATTTTCTCTTCATTCTTTCTAGAACTAGAGGCTCCTTGATCATCGATACTTAGGATTACCAACTACCTCTTTACTTTTCTCGGGATAATATCATGGTCAACACCCATCTCAATCATAATTTCTTTCATCTTCGTGGCCTTAATCATTGCTTCCTCCAAAGTATCCATCTCAGATGTTCTAATAGTGTATTTTACATTTGGGGGCATCACATTCTTATAAAAACCAAGTATTGTTGGCTCATTCGGCCTTTTATCTTCTAGAATATTACTTAGGGTTTTATTGAACATGAGATAAAAATATCATATTCTCTCATTCTTCCTCAAACCAATCTAGGTGAAATTAGTGAGAAGGGTATGATATGCAATTGGGAGAGCGAACATAGTCCAGAACATGGCTTTGAGGTCGTTAAATGAACCAATTGACCTAGTGGGTAATTTTGTATACCATTCATAGGCTCGTCTTGATAAGGTTTGAATAAATAACCTTACCATCACATTGTCATATTCAACACGATGAAAATCACAAACATCAAGAAAAAAATCAAGGTTTATTTTGGCATCAATTGTTCTGTCTCTGGAAAATTATTTCAAAGTACCCTTAGGGAGAACAGGGAGATCATGTTTCTCACCCCAAATATTTAGGGGGGGAATCTCTTAATCTTCTTCGGTTTCCAAATATTAGTCCTTCTTTATTTCTTCCACCACCTCCTCCACCTCCTTGTCTTTATTCATGAGGTTCTCTTCATGGTTCTTCTCGTGGTTGTTCATTTCTTCCTAACATGTTTGGATATATTTAAGGAATATGTATTCCACTTTCTAGACTATAGAGTTTATTTCTTTTAATCCTGGTAATAGGTCCCCTGTATTCATCCAGATTCAATTATGACCTTGTTCTTATTCTCTTCGAGCTTGTCTTTCATTTCTTTGTTCTTGTCCCTCCTCTCTCCTCTATCTACAGAGGATTTTTATTTCTTCTTATTGTACCAATGTCTGCAAAGATATTTCCAACTATTCCCTGGTCACAGTTGTCATTATTACCAAATTATATAGTTGATGCAAGATTCTTCATTGATTATTCAATTCAATTTCTAGGCGGGGTTGATCATCCTGGGGAAAATTCATGTATTTTTCAAAAGATGCTAAACCATATTTCAAATTTTCATTTTCTCCCTAGTATGGTTGTCTAAAATTTTGATGCTTGAATCCATCAAGATTGAAACGAAAACCTCATGGAGATACAAATCCCCCTATGTTTTTATAGAGGTGGTACTCCTCTATGTTTTATGATACTCTTTGAGTTCTAGATTTTCAAAATAATATAGGACTTTGAAAAAGTCCACCATGGTATTAAAATAAATATAAAGTTTGAAGAAAATAAAATGTTTTGTTTTTAAATAAAATTCCTGAGAGATGACCAGGAACCTCACACATCACATATTTGAAAAATATAAGAAAAAGTTTCTCACATCCATCATAGTTAAACTAAATATTTTTTATCACATAAAAATTAAATAAAATGCTTTGCACGCATAAGAGAACTTTAATATATTAAAAACATGTGGAGCTCAAATTAATAAAATGATCGATCAATATAGAATATTTTATACTCAAAACTCAGAGTTATAAAACACCGTCAAAACTGATCCCAAATTACTTCTCTTGGGATTTATGAGAAATAGAAAGTTTGTACAAAGATTTGAAATTTAAATGAGTTTTTCCAAAGGACTTGGATTGGGGCTCCCGTGGACCATGAAGAAAATATAAACAAGAACTAATCTTTGGAGAGAATATGGTGGGTTATGATAGAGTAGCAGGACCTGGAAAGAATACAGGAAGAATTTATCATTTTTTGGTTAAACCTTTTTAGTCAAAGATGCAGAGTAACTGGATCAAAAACTGATAAAGAAAGCAAGATGTGATCAACATAAACTTACTATGATGGTCTCTCTCTCTTTTTACTTTCCTATTGTTGTCGTTTTATTTTCCTCTTTGGTGGTTATAGGAACCGTCTCAACTATTGTTTCTTGGACTTCTTTAGTTAATTTATCAATTTCCTTCTTAAACCAATCTTTAATGTAACTTTTCATTGGAGCAACATTTATTTCATGCCTAATTTTGATATTAAACAATTCACCTTATAAATACATTAGGTCATGAGAAATGTTATGTATTTCTGCCTCAATATCTTTATTAGAATAATCAACCAGCCAATTATATATCTCTTCTTCATTATATTCAATTATGCCATTAAATTTCTCAGTTGATAACCCCTTTAATATCTCCACTTGTTCATCAAATTGTTGCCTTGTCATAAACATTGAATTGAGAATTGACTTAGGATCTTGCACCTCATCAATGCTTCCTTCTATATCTATTTCCGTGAGTCTTCTAAATAATTCTTCTCTTTTCACTATGGCTTCACTGCATGCTTGGACAATTTTATTCAAATTCTTGATTTTTTCTTTCCAACAGGCATTCAACTATTTAATTTGATTTGAAGAAGGCATATCCTCTTCTCTCTTTTTCAATTCTGTCATGTTTGAGACTTTTATCCCAAATGGTAAAACAACATCTATGTAGAATCCTTCTTCATTATTTAAATCATCTTGGATATATTCATTAAAATCATGTTCCCTTGAACCAAAAGAAACAATATTTTTTTATACCGACCATGCTTCTATTATCAATGACATTCTATTTTTAATTTTTTTCTCTACATAACTTTCTCCCACTGTGAGCAAACTAGAATATCCCTTTAATTTAATACTAGGTGTACTTACTTTAATCATTTTCAAAGGACTGACCAGGATTGGAAGAGGCATCAAGGAAGTTTCCAATTCTTTGATCTTCTCCTTTAATTTGGCATTTTCAGCTTCTAAACCATCAATAGAGTCATTGACTGCATCCCTAGTTTCCCTATGGATTTATGAAATATGGTATGGTTGCATATCCTTCAGGTTGACCTTTGAGCAGGCCTTTCCCTTTTTATTCTTTTGGTCACTTCTTTCTACAATCAAATTTTTAGACTCTATCAAAAACAACACTTTGAAAAGTGAAGGATTCTTATTCACTAAAGGTCTCATTTTGGACGACTTCCAATAAAGAATTTTGTTGAGCCATATTTTATGGTTGTTCTATTGCAGGAAATTTTTTCTCAATATCTGCTTCTAGTTCCATATCCTCCAAATAAAATATTTGGATGACATTTTCTATAAGATTATCTTCTTCCTCTTTCACTAAATTTTTTCTTTTCTTTCTCACGGGCAGCTTGTGTGAACTCTCAATTTTTCTAGGGGCAGGATTCTTCTCTCCCCCTCCACTAGAACTATTGTTCAAAACCTTCTTAATTGGGTGGGTTGTTGTAGCATTGATCCTAGATGTAGTATTCTTGGGAGTAACAACTAGAGGTTGAGAACTTCTTTCACTGGGACCTTTTCCCCTTTGCTTGTAAAAATCATTATTGCTAACTAATGTTTCTATATCGCCAACATTGTGTACATGAGCACTTTGGATGTTACCTTATTATTCTTCATTCAATATAGTTTGAATGAAAGAGTTATTGAACCCCACTTAAAGAATATGGCCAACAAATATTTTGTCTAGATCAAAACGTTTGATCTTTTCAGCATACTTTAAACTCACATTGTTAAAATCATTTGCAAATTCGTCAATTTTATTTATATTTTTGAATGTGAACCAAGGATGATTTTAAGGATGGAAATTTATATTAAGATGTAGAAACATGGGCTAATCTTACTAGTCCTTAATATTCAAAATGTAAAAAATTTGGCAATAGTTTTGTAAAAATATTCAAATTTCTAAGGATTTTATATACTTTCTATAACATTTTGGTAATTTTAAAGGTAAAATGATTTTATTCTATGGAATTTGGGAGAATCATTTTTAGAAAAAATGGAAATTGGCGAATCGTTTTTTGAGAAAAAACATCGAAAATTAGCCCATTTGCAAAATTTATCCCCTAAAATCATCTATGATGTGAACTCTCCAATCTTCCATGGTACGGGAATAAACTTCTTTTTCCTTTTTTCATGGAAAAAATGTAGGAAAAAATTATATTATCTTTCCACCTCTATAATAAATAGTTTATCAGATACATGATACGACAGAAAAGAAGGATTATCTTTCGAGTAGAATATCCTTATGATATTACGATTCTCCATTTGTTCTAATGTCCCTTTTTCTCTAAAAATATGGTATCTTGATTAGATATCCTTGAAGTGTTTTCTCCTAAAAACAACTTTTTGAAGACCGAAACAAAATTATTAAAAACCTCATAGAAAAACAAAGGGGTCTTATGTCTCGATAACACCTGATACCAAAAGGTAACTGGATCAGTTTTGCAATTCACCCTCTTACTTATGGTTAAGCTTGTAAATTGACAACAATGCACAATAGCAAATATCGAATAAGATGCCATAAATAATCTTCTTTCCTTTTTATAGTGTGATAACTAGGATGAGATTTCAATAGAAATGAGTTTTCCCCAATAAAACATGGCTTGTTCATGTACTGTAAAATACATAATATATAAAATCATGTGAGAGATAGAAGCAGTGTTTTCATGACCTGTCAACCTGGTAAATAGACATGGAATTTATCGATGAGGGTTTTTAAAAGACATAACCTAGATTCGGGTTATGTATGCTAGGATAGATGCAGGATTGTCCAAATATTTCTTTAGGAAGTCAAGCCCATTGTTATGTTTCTTCAATAATTCTCTACAATCTTCACCTTTGAAAGTAAGAGTCGGCTCTAGAAGCTTTAACATCTTGAGAAAAACATGAAGTGAAAGAGAAAATGGAGAATGATCCTGGAGATGTATAATTCTTTGACTTGGCACATACTTGCCCACACACCATGCAATGAGTTCCTTATAATAAAAAACCTCAGGAACACACTCAGCATGAGTGATTCCAGAATACCAAATTACATCTTTTTGTGCAAGAGGAGAGGAATAATACAAATATGATCTTGACCACTAGAAGTTATGGTCTTCACAACCAAAGATATTCAGAGTATCACCAAAAACCTATTTTCTAGCTGATGTTGCCATAGGTTGATAGGACTATTTCTTCAGCTAGATAATAATCTCAAATAAATATTTTTGGAAATATAATAATAATTTAATACCTTGGAAAATGAAGATTTAATGAGATTTAATGTGTAATTCCTTGATCCTTTCTCCATTAATGATGATGTTTATGGTGCTTGCACAAAAATTGTTAGAATTAAACAATACTTAATGCGTATGAGGAAAAGCAACCAAATGGTAGGGACAGACAATAGAGAGTTTGAATATAAAACTTTTCATGAATCTGCCAACCCGCGAACCTACGAAACCACAGTTTTATAGATGATAAAAAATATACCAAGTGTAGAAAGATGGTTAGTCAGAATTGCATGCAAGAGGAATAAAATTATTTGGAGCTTGGCACTTGCGACTAGGCTGATGGTAAAAATGTATATCACAGAACTTGGGGTGAAAAGTGAAGGTCATAGAAAATGGAGGATGAGGTCTTGAACTCGTGAACCCGCAAAATTGAAAAATGACTAAGTGTTAAAACAAACTTATGATATGAGAAAGTGGGTGGAGATGAAGGCTTGCCAACCCACCAACCCGTGAATCACTGAAATATGACTAAGTATAATAACCAGAAAGGGAGAGAAGAAGGGATGAAAGAAAAAGGGAAATAAGGGGATGTGTAGAAGAGGGAAAACAAATTGAAAAAAGAAGTAGGGAAGATAGAATGTGGAAGGAAAATAAGGAAGCATGAAATTATCTCAACAATTTCCTAAATCACTAATTAGATTTTTTCGCATTTTTTGGTCATGTCTGTTATTAATGCTAAGTTATCTATGTGGTTTACCCTTAATGACAATTTAATGCTCATCCTACATCACCTCCTCATGACTTTTTGTAACCTTGTGGTTACTTATTGTCCAATTCATTATTTTTTGTTTGTTTATTTGAATTCTCATCTCTAAATCCCAATGAGAATTGTGTGATTACACACTTGTGTTCTCTTCCACCGATTGTTTTTGTGTATCAAAGAATGTACTCAATTATGGTTTGTATCAATACTTCTTGTGGTTCACTTGTGAATATTGTTGTTCCAGTAGATATCCATAATATGTGAGTAGATATTTTGGTCAATATACATGTTAAATTTGAGCACACTCAACTACTTGACATTGATTTATTAGATGGGGACTTGTTTCCCTAGATTAAGGTTGATACATACATCGACTATTTTCCCCTTCCTTCTATAGAGGTGTGCATGCAATGGAAGAATCCCTATATGTCGTTGAGGGAGTCAACTATAATGAACTTGCAGGATTTACCCGTCTTTGCTACCACTGGACATATAGCACGCTACACCAAGTTTTTAATTAGTCAAGTAAAATCCATACCACTAATATCCATCAATTGACAGGCCTTTCCATGGAAGGAAAAGATGTCAAAAAGGACTTGTTTATTTATTCTCTAACAACCCTTGGTATCCTCTGATACCATGTTGATATTTCCCTACCCAACACTCGGCAATTAACTCAAAATAAAAACACTTTATCTACTAAAAGCACAATTGATTAATCAACTAAACATGAAACAGAAGCATAAACTAGGAAACCAAATATATCACACATAGACACCAAAAATTTTGTTTAAACTACCCCTGGAAAACCCCAGAGAAAAAACTAATACTTGTATTCTTTTATTAAGGTCAAATCAAGGATTCCATAAAAGAGAAAATGGCCCACCAAGAGAAATATAACTACAAACAAACATGACAAGTCTTCTCTATTGTACGACCCCTGAATAACATGATTTTCTAGGTATATGAGATTCACCTTCAACTTACACAATTACATATGTGAATGTCTCAACTGTGAAACACATACATGTAATGAAAACCCATATGGACACTCTCACGTGGCGCTATGCTTTCCTCTAGCTTCTATCCTGTGAAACCCACCTATATCTTCCTCTACTCTCTCTTCTCCTTGACCTGTATGGTATCTATATGGAAGTCCTTATCAACTTATCCAAGATCTTGAGTCATAGTCCATAGTGATCCAACCCTTTTTGCATCAACACTTGGATGAAATATCTTCACCCAACTAGTGAGATCTCCTCACTCTCATGTAAGAAAAATTTCTTCTTTGCTTCTACATTCCTCACACTAGAAAAATTCCTTCTTTTCTATCCTTGACCTTGGTCTCCCACAAAAGTGACTTCCTCTCAAAGTCTCGACTATGTTAACTCCCTCAACACAAGTGTCTCAAAAGTGTATCTCACACAAGTGTCTCGCTTTTATCTCTCATAAAAAGTGTCTTCCTACTTCACCCTATCCTTTATTTTATAGTCATTAGTTACAATATATTTCTAATCTCTAAAGTGATCTACGATTAACATTACTTCTCACACTCACTTGATAATTAGATTACATGCACCATGCAAAGCATGTTCGTTAAATAACTCAATTCACTAATAAAAACAAATTTTCTTAATTAATTCCTTTTAACTAAAGTAAATCCAAGGATAGAAGGTTTTTGACGACTTCCAAATGCTAGACACATGCCTATGCGTAAGTACATGTCTGATGCTACCACTAACATCAACACTCCCTCTTAGATATGAAGGTACGTCTCCACCCTGGAGTTGCCTTTATCTTCACTACTAGATCTGATACCATGCCCTCTCTCCAATCCTCCTAATTGGCTCTTCCATATGACACAGAGGTTATCCCTACCATCATGATCTGACCTATCTCTGAAGACTCATTGCCTCTAAACATGCTCCTAGAATCATCCTACTCCTAAGAATCTTGCATGGCTAATGGGTAAACAATGTACTTTAATTTCCCTCAATTAAATTATCGACCAGGGTAAGTAAACTTAGAGTTGTGACACAGTATGAGTCAAGGAAAAAAGGAAAACTAAATGCTCTATTTTCAATCTACAATTCTATTTTAGAAAGAGATTCTAAATAAACAGAACTTTTTTTAGACAATGAGATTTACTTTAAATTTACAGAGTAATCTATAACGATAATCAATGAGCTCATTAGTTTAAGTAAATAACTCTTTAAAATAAATCTATAACTATGAACATTGAGGTTATTACTCTAAGAAATAAATTCTTGAATAAGCAGGCAATCCTTGAATAAACACAAGCTATCTTTCAAAAGCACTTCTTCACAGTGAACTCTATTCTTAAAGCATCTCTTTCAAAACTCACAATTACTCTTATCCTACAAAAACTAAACCACATCATTACACTGATCTCACTAAATGGAAACAAACAACATCATGATGACATTCAAATGTAATGGTTATGTCTACGATGGAGAATTATATCACAATGGCACCTTAACACTACTGATAATTCAAGCAGAATCAATTCAATATTAGTTTCTATAGTGATGTGCAGAGTATAAACAAGACGGTCTATGGAAATCTTTTCCATTAAGGAAATATCAATTGATTAGATATATTTTCTTATAATCAATATAATAAATTAACATTGTTCAAAAGATATTCAAAATCATCACTTATCCTATCACACTGATACTGGAAATATTCTACATGGAGTTAGTAATTTATACAGACCTACAAGAAGTAATTGAAAACCATAGCTTAATCAAGGATAGATGATTGTTATTTACATTGTATAGATGAACAATCTGCAAAGTAACCTACAGTTTATAAAATGATAAAATAAATCTTGTATATAATTGAACAGTTAGATGACTATGACCATATACATGTCAGTAAAACACAACTTGCATAAGAGATGTTATATGTTAGAGAATGGACAATCAAATATTTAGGTATAGACAGCTACAAGTAACCTGTAAGTTATATAGAAAACACAACTTTAGTAAGAAACTTGCACAGAAGACTTATATGCACAAATATGAAGATACAAAAAATAAACAAGACACACAGACCATTGGTGGGACCCCCAGGTAGTTGTGGTACTACTCTAGTTCAATAGACAATCATGATTAGCGCATTATCTTATATTAACAACAGAAATGATTTACAGAGGTAAATTCAAAAAACAGTGATTATATCATTATCCGTTCTTGGTCTCAGAGAGAGTTCCAGTATTTATATAGTTTTTAGACATAGCTAAGAGGTCTACCACTGAAAGGGTTGACACTCTCCTACAACAGAAAACCATTAAAACTTAATAACATACAGTATCTTCTTGACAACTCATGCGCTCAAAATAGAGTTAGAATGCAACGGTTCAAATCAAAGTAATGAGTTCCATAGCTAGAGGGATCGAACAGGTACAAAATCCATGTTTCGTATTCGCCAGGAAGCGCCCATTGATATACCAACCCACAATTGCACTGTTCTCCGAGGGTCGGATCAAGGACCAGATCGAGGTTCAAATGACGGGTTGGATCAAGGGATGGATTATGTTTTCAACCTATTTCAAACAAATGACAAGTGTTAATAGATTGCACTCACTCAATTAAAGATAAACCATCATAAAATCATCAAAAATAAGGACTACACATACCTTATGTCGATCCATAGAAAATTGATGGAAGAAACTTGATAATACATTCACAAATAGATAATAGAAGTATAAATTGTATAAACTCCATATGAAAAAAGAGATTTGGACAAAGGAAAAATGGGAATAAAATAGATTCATCATTTCTCCCATGCCTAAGAGTTTGTAGGTCCCTCTGCAACGAAAAATGGAGTGCCAAAACATAGCTATACATGTGAGGGAGGAGATAGATTAATCTTTAGGGGATTCTCCCTCATATCTTGTATACTTATGCTTAGGCCTCTTTCGATTCTTCCACTGCATTCTTAGACTGTGATTGGTAGTAGTCATTTGATCAACCAAATGTTGTAGAGAATTTACCTTTGCTTGTAGGATAGTGTTGTCATGGTGTAAATGACGATCCAGGGTTTCATGCTCTGCAAGACGTTGGATCAACTAAGCATTTTATTTTTTCAATTGTTCAATGGTTGGGGACTGATCAGATTGTTCAATAGGAGACGACTTCAACTTCTCAGTGGATGTAGAAGGCATGTCACATTTGATTAAAGGTTTAGGAACTTGAGAAGAAGGTGTAACAGTGGAATTTTGAGAAACAATAGGCGTGACAGGTTTAGACTTGGTTTCTTTAGCAGGCTCAAATTCTTCTTTAATATTCTTGAGAGGGCTCTCATGATCATAGGAAAATTGAATAGGGTCTGAGGTAATTGGAGGCTTTCTGTTGGACTTTCCAATCATATTTTGAGTGCTCCTACGAAATGATTTCCTTTTGAATCTATTAGCACCTCGCCTCCTTGCAGGAATTGGAGGGAAATCATGGTGGAAATAGTCTTGCAATTTCTTTTGTTTAGATCCAATAGGAGTTGTAGATAACTAAGGGTTAAAATTAGGCTTCTCGGCTTTCGTATAAGATGAGGGAAGAGGTTTAATTGGAGGTTTTGGAGTTTTAGGAGAACAAGGGTTGGATGGAAAAGCAGTCTCGAGATCAACTGACTTCTTAGTCATTTTAACTGTCCAATTCTAAGACTTGGACATTATGATCATAAATTTAAATTCATCTCTTAAGATAGCATAAAACAAAATAGGTATAACATCTTTAGCAATCTTAATTCATCACTTGAAAAATGTAATCGAACTCTAGTGATCATACCTGAACTTAATCATTAAAATCGCATTTGTAGTTGCAACATTTTGTATAGTACCTTATTTGGCACTCCATCTGACACTCCATCTGACACTTCATCCGGCACTCCATATGGCACTCCATCTGACACTCCATCCGACACTTCATCCGGCACTCCATATGGCACTCCATATGGTGAAGATTATACATCAGTCAATAGTAGGACTAAAATTGACAGAGTCACTGAATTGTAAGGCTCTTGTTCACCATGGTGGATGAAAGGATGATGGAAACTGAAGTATCCATGTTTTTATTGAAATATAACTGCAGTAGAGAATGCTTGATCAAAGAGGTGTTAGTTTCTTAGCCGAGTTCCAATCTCTGTAGTGGAGAAGGAAGTTTATGAATGGATAGAAAAGAACTATTGAGTTATGAAAAAACCCCTCTCTCTTGGAACAAACAAGCTATCAATTATTTTGATCAGTTCTCCCTTTTATTTGGCCATGAGCAAAGATCCAGAAATGAAAATTGTGATGTAGTACCAAGCTTGTCATCTACACATGAATAAAGAAATTATGATATTGCTAAAAATAGTATATAACTGGCCATCTTTCATTATCATGATATGCGACAATTGACGACATATGTAACTTGATAAATTTGTAAAAAGAGTGGTTTCATGGTATATCTTTCATGGAATAAATCATACAATATTTTCTCATAGAATTTCAAAACGAATGAACAATGTTTATCTCTTCCTCCCACGCCTAATCATTGTAACACTCCTCAATCAAACATATAGGAAACCAATCAATTCTTCCAATATCCCAAGTTTTATGGATTTTGAGTGTATAGGTAAATTTCACATGTTATTCTACCAAAACAATTAAGAACAAGGCCCCACCTGTAAGACAAAACATCTTACATATAGTTAGGAAAATTTGGACAAGAGGGTCTTAACATCATCTTCATGTTATCCTCCAATGGCAAGTGAATGGAGTTATTTTACTGATACTTAATCATGCATACTTCCTTTCATTCATACCCACAAGTAGTGTCATACATCAAGAAAACTTTTAAACCAAAGACTTATCATTTTTATTTATAATTAACATCCTCTCCAGGTAGAATGTCCCACTGCCGGCAATCATGTTGAGTACTTTGATGGGTTTACCTAGTCATACCATAGGCCAGTACCCACTGCTAGCAGACCTATTCAGTATCTCGACGAGTTATCCTCTTACACCATTTTTAAAGAAGAGACTATTCCTTACCCTCACCTTTAAGATTTGTATATAAATGTTTATTTTTGCAAAAATATAGGGAGGCAAATCTGTAAACCTTTTTACAGGATGGGATGGTATTTAAGTTGGATGATGGTTTTTCTTTTCTTTATATATATTACTTTTACAGGTTTTCCTGGTGTAAGGGATACTTAAGTGAGTGTAACCAATCTGAAGATGTGACATAATTGATCATTTTAAAGTGTAGTGGATGGAACCATTAGAAAATAGAAAAACAATATATGTATCCCCTACTCATATTCTACCATTGAAATTAAATTGATGTGTCCATGGCTTAACTATCAGGTTGACCTCCTTGCTACTCTTTTATAAAAGTATTGTACTCACCCACTTAGAGACTTGGATGGATTGTTTTAGTAACCTCTAGTTTTTATGAGATCAATGTCACTTTTTTAGTATATTTTATGGTGGTTAAGGGCTATAAGAAACTGTTATAAGAGATTCTCCGAAAGTATAGTTTGAAAAGAAGATAGAATTATAGTCAAAGAACTAAAAATGACCAACTAAACAAGTAGTTTTTAATCATGATAAAAGTACTCATTACTCAATTGGTGCTTAATAAGATGATGAAATAATAGCATTTCTTTTGAAGTAAAATACTCCCCTTTTTCTTAGCTTCATTGAAAGTGTCCATTTGTAAATCAATACCTGCAAAATTTCTAAAACTGCCTGTCAAAAACCATACCCTAAAATATTTACATATGTACAACATAAATCAAAATATTTCAAGAACAGGGAAAACGAGAAGAAACTTCCTCATCCACCAAGGCCAGTGCCTTTTCCACTGACATTAGTTGTATAAAGTATTCTTTAGAAACGTGCTTCTGATAAATTTTAAGTCTATGCCCATTTACTACAAAAGAGACATGTCCATCATCAATTGCTTTTATTTTTACAACCCCATTATCAAACATGGTAACCACTTCATAAGGACGTAACCATCGAGTGGTAAGCTTTCCTTTAAATGTTTTAAACCTTAATCAAACAATAGAGCCCAATCTTCAAGTTGAAATTGCTTCTTTTTAATAAATTTATCATGCCATTTGCTTCGCTGTTTTTGAACTAAGATTGTCCTTTGGATAACATCCTGTCTAATTTCATTCAATTCATTCAATTGTAGGACTTTTTTTTCCTATGCCTCATCTAAATCTAATCCCAATTGTGCAACAATACGAAAGGTTGTTACTTGGAATTCAATAGGTAAGAGTGTTTCTGTAAACCAATTCGTATGGGGTATGTCCAGTGTTGTTTCTCCATGTGGTACGATATGCCCACAAAGCCTCTAGAATTCTATCGACCCAACCTCTATGGTGTAGTTGGATAGTTTTGGTCAAGATAGTCTCTAGTACTTTGTTTGTTGATTCCACTTGGCCATTATTTTGTGGGTGGTATGGAGAGGACTTATGATTTTGTATCCCATACTTTCATGTTAATTACCTCATCACATTAGAAGTAAATTGTGTACCCTGGTCCATGACAATCTCATGAGGAACACCAAAGCGGGTAAAAATATATTCATAAATAAACTCAACAATGGATTTTTCAGTAGCCCTAAATAAGGCTTTTTCCTCTACCCACTTAGTGACATAATCTGTGCAAACAAGAATATAGTTCTTCTTATGAGACATGGGGTAAATTGGTCCTACAAAATCAAGGGCCCATTTCTCAAAAGGTTCGATCATAACCTGGGTATGTAAAGGCATTTCATCAGCTGATGTGGTTTTTCCTATCCTTTGACAATTATCACAAGTTATGACATATTTGGCAACATCCTTCAAAATTCTAGGCAATAGTAACATGAATGTAAAACCTTGTGTGTTGTACATTTATCGAAAAAATGTCCACCACACGGTCCATCATGACAACTTCATAGGATTTATGCTATCTCATCTTCTCAGAAACATATATGAATAATCAAATCTAGTCTAGTACAGAAAAGTTCATGGTCAACCTAGGAGTAGTTATCACTTTGTGTTATAATTCGACACTTTTCATGAGGCGACAAATGTGTTGGTAATTTTCTAGTGGCTAAATAATTTTTCAAACTGCAAACCACAGAGTTTTATGGAGATGGAAAAGAGATGCTCATTTGGAAAACTATCATCAATAGGAATACTATCACCTTCATGATTAATGTGAGAGAGAAAATCAACTACTAAGTTCTATTTTCCTAGTCGGTCAAGGACAATAATATTGAACTCTTGTAATAAAAGGAGCCACCTAGTTACTTAGCCATTGGTAATAGGTTTGTTCATGAGAAATCTAATGCCAGAGTGTTTTGTATGTACAAATACCTCATCTCCT
>ML785848.1:268743-309906 GCA_009831015.1 Picea engelmannii | reverse complement strand
AAACATATACATGCAACATATGTGGGAAATACCCATAACTATAAACCCAGTTATAAATAATACACAGATAAATCCATAAAAATAAACACAGAAATAATAATGCAGCATGTAAATTTATCACACAGTTGGCACTTATCTTGGTAAGAATATCACCAACTACGTGTAGACCTTCCATGAACCTCCCAACCTTAGACCACACTGTTCATCACTCTCAACAATGATTCACTGTCGAGCTTGGACTAAACTCCAGCCAAGTAAAGGGTTCCTAACTAGGCTAATGGCTCATGGAAAATAGGAAAGACTTCGTCATAGGTACCTACTCAAACTAACAACCCACAGTCTCTCATTCCCCACATGCCTGTCCCACACCATAAAATGTGCCCCTTCTCTACTCAATAGTCCCTCGACTACCCCACTTCCCTTCCAGGGATGCAACACCATGCTGAATAGGATGTCTCAGAGACCTGTAGCTATAGTTTGGAACCTTCAGGAAATCATTTCCCAACAATTCTCTCACCCAGAGATAAATTTCTCATGGGCCTGACAACCCACCTCTTCAATATCCCATGGGTTTGACAACCCTCTTCTTCAGTATCCCATGGGCCTGACATCCCACTTCTTCAGTCCAACTCCCCAGCTAACCAACTACACAAACAAGTATGGCTATGGATACAGGTTTAGGTACAGTGACAAGAAGTATGAAGGATAGCTTACAGTGTGAGTGAAAGATCATGGTATCGCTGAATGGATGATTCCCCGATGGAATGAATGATGGTCAAAATTATGGAAAATATGATAAAATGAAATAATTCCCCACAATATGTATGCATGTCCCCAACTTGACACTTGTCATGTTGGGAGCTACTTTGGCCCACTTGTCCCCAACTTTGGAACTTAGGATAAATAATTATCCATACTTTATACTTTAATAAATATTAATACAATATTCCTTTTTGGCTTAAGCTCCCTAGCTTAGCCCTTTTCCTTAATGTTTTCCCCCCACCCTTTCCCTAACTAGTGGAGTTTAGTCCCCCATACTCTTTTATCGTGGTCGGTCTGCACACAACGATGTATTTTATATTAGTTATGAGACATATACAAAAATAGGCGTACTGGCCTTTAACATTTAGGCTCTCCGGCCTAATCAAAACATAAGCATCCTAGCTTATAATAACTGGCTCACACAACATATACACAAAGGCTCCCTGGCTTCAATATCGTGCGCACATAAGTTGTTGCGCGCGGTATTTTGGAATGTGCACATTTCATCATTTTACTACGCAGTACATGCGTGCACTACACCATGGAAGATGTATGCCAAAAATATATAAAAAATCTCACCATCTTAAGTACATTATTACATTTACAGTTGGGATTCGACCTAGGAATATTACAATCCCCTCCCCTTATTTATGCACTTCCCTCAGTGCATTATATACATTGTACCATTCAAATTCTTTAAAATATCCAAGCTTTAGCTAATGTAATATTGTTATGCATCTGGTGCTCTACTTTCCAGCACCAATTCTCATACTCATACAACAACTGGAATTCAATTGCATTGTTCCATAGAGCTGCTTCATGAAATAAATCATCTCATTGTTCCTTATTACATGCTTCAATTAAAATTCATTGAAGCAACAATTGGTTGTAGATCCATGACATTCCACTAGCCTTAGATCTCACTACTGATAAATTATCAACAACATACCACTCTCGAGCATGGCTATGACTCCATCAGGGTAGTGGCTTCCCAAGATAATCACGACCCACAATCAATATTTTCATAGTCTAGGCCAAGGTACCAAACCTCAGCAACACTCCAACCAATGGTCTCTCTTCCCCACATGCATGTACAACCCAAGGTAGTATGCACCTTCACTGTCCAACAATTCATCAGCTGCTCAACTTCCCTTCCAGGGCTCCAGCACAGGCCAGACATGAAGTCTTAGAGAACTGTGGCTCCAGGAGTTCCAACTTTAATCAATATCATCTCATCTGCATCACACACATGCAATTATCACGAGAGAACATAAAATAATTCATTTAGGAACTCAAACTTAGTTCAAAGGAAATTCAACTTTTCCCCAAAACATGAAATTATATTTCATAAATTTTTCATCGTTGTTGGAATAATAGAATGTAGTTTTCCTTATGGATTTCAGCAAGCACCATGCTAAATACCATTTTTCCTGCAATGATTATATATTTCATACAACCAATAGATTGTCAGTATTTTATGTACATCATAATTCAACATGTACAACACCTTATGCCATGATCTTATAATTTCATGTACCTAGAAACTCAATCAAAATTACCAAACAATTTAACCAAATAGAATGACTCATCATTCTATGCATATACATGTTCGTAATTAATAACAGTAAGTTCATTTCTTTAATTTTCTGAACAAGAAAATTTCTGTAGTCATTATTCCTGTGACTACCTCACTTGCAACTTTCCTGTTGCAATGTTTAACAGTTCCTGAAATGTTTTCAATTTCATGAGTTAGCAAAATTTCAAAAATTAGTATAATTATTTCCATGCAAAAACATATATACACGCACTCACAAAACGCATTCAGCATTATGCATTCAAGTATACAATTCCATCATATATGAGTGCAACTCTACCACTTACTAGGAATGAGTGCAACTCTCAATGCCTATTTATTAAATGCACCCTTGCATTGATTTTCAGAATGAGATTTATCTAAGTCATGCATCTCACCATCCATAAATTGGAAATCTGGCCAATGTTTTGACACATCTCCACACACTTCCCATTGTATTCACAATTACTTGGATGCCTTCCTTTTCGTCTTGAACACTACACCAAGAATACAATTTTGTAGTGTTTATTAGTGTTAGAAAAAAGGTTACAGTCCAAGTCTTATTTAAAGGTAGGAATATCATTGGGTATTTGTGTGGCACATAACCTTTCTATAACCATACTTTTCCATATCCAACCATGTTCTGATCTCATACATGACTAGCTTTCTTAGCATCATTCCTATAATAAGTTATTGTATTTTGTTTTCTTTGGTTATTGTCTTATAACCAAATTAACATGTCATGCTACTATTTCAGTGTGTGCATTCAAAAGCTAAAATCTTTGATAACTATAACATGCCTCTAGCCTTTACCACACCTAGTGGTAACTTAATCCTATCAATGCACTTAAATAATACCATACTGTGCATTATAACAATTCAATTTGGGAAAATTCTTACCTGGATTTCCTTTTGGAAATTATACAACATAATTTCAAAAGGGAAATACTTACTTGCATGGCTTCCATTAAACAAATTTAATGCTACCTGAATAGATGATAATAGTAGAATTTCCCATGCCTCTTTATCAACCTTATAATTCAATATTCCAGCCTTATGTTGCTTCCTTCCATGTGCAACAACATTATCAACAACACTTGCAAACATGCAAACATTATCACTTTATGGTTGTCCCAACCAACCACAAAATACTTGTTGCTACAATAATTGCAACAACTTCTTTCTTCCTGAATCATGTTTCCTTGTTTATCCCATAAATCTTCCATTTTTCCAGATTCCTGAATCTTCATGTGCTCTTCACTGGAACCACTGTGCCTGATTATTTATGATCTAAGCACATGCTAGACAAATAAATCTTGGCTACCTTTTGTTTTCCATCCAAATACTAAACTGATATTAAACTTCAGCTTTTATTTATTTCCCGAATCCATCTATCCCAACTCATACTTGGATGAATTATAATTTCAATCATGCTATCTTAAAGACTATGGATCTTCAACATCCATTTATTTTTCGGACTGAACTATTCTAGTTTTTTCTTGACTGAATAATTTAGTATTTGGGTTTTCTTGCATTCTTCTCTACTCCTTTCCAACTAGCCTCAAACTGGGCTTTCATAGCCAATCTCTTGTCATATTGTAGGGATGCACAGATGCCCCCTTCTCTAGCTACATAGAATTAATTAAAATCACTTAATGTTGCTTTTATTTTACTAACATAATTCAAGTGGTACTTCCACCCCTTGGAAATGTCACTCATGGCTTCATGCCATTTGAGATGGATTATTCCCAGGCACCATCTCTTTTGCATTTAAAACCATGTATAGAACCATTTTCCTTTTCATGGTTCTTTACTGACTCTCTACAGAGATTCATTCCATTTTTAAGTCTTTCTTCGCTTTGACATCTCCATGCTATTGTGGAAATATCTTCAATACTTTTGGAATGCATTAATAATATCTACTAGTATTCTTTCTTTCCCTCTTGGAGTGTTTTCATGCATTCCCATTTGCTTGATATCCACCCCATGAATTGTTCTTCCATTATCCTAGGATGTTCATGGACTTGCAAGTACATATTATGCTGATATTAATTTTCAGCATCCCACAATTATTCAGATCCCCCTGATCCAACTCCTACATGACCCAATTCTATTTCCAGTCATGTTTTTTGAGTAACCTTGGATAGTTAACACCAACTTCCTTCTTGAGGTACTTGATTTATCCCTTCCTTAACTAATCATATCAGTTCTTGGATTTGCTTGCTAGCTATTACTTTCCCTTGTTTTGACCAATCTGATTTCAACCTCCCTTGCACAATCCACTTCTATCATGCCATATTGATGCCCTTCATACCATGCTTCCACTGCGCACTTTGATAACCATAAGGTAAGAATTACTATACAATTTCATAGATAATCCCTGGGTATGATGCACTTATTATCCATATATGCACTAAGCCTCTTTCTTTATCTAATGACTATCATTCTGATAGTCAATTCCTTTTATAATAGATCTGACTCCAATGTATTGCTTAATATGTATATTGGTTTCCTTGGGACTGTTTACTAATTTATTCACTACATGATCTACTCATTTTCCCAAATTCCATTGAATACATTAATAATATGAGAGGAATTCCTGTAGTGGCTTACAAAGACTTTATGGCTATGCCAAGATTCATACCTTAACCTTTTGTAGTCTTGGCTTTTGATCATCTTATGAAATATATATATTTTTTGTCATAGCACTCTTTCTCTGAGTACCTCAGCTTATTTTTAACCAAATTTTCCACCTTATCACCTATCAAGAACTAAAAGTTCTTAACTCTTCAAAAATATGCAGCCAAATAAATTTGTTATGCTAAATAATTTAACAAATTTATGAAATATGAACCATCCTGGTTCAATAATATATACCAGAATTATTTCTTCTGATTTCATGGAAATTTGAATTCCCCGATCATTTTTCTGGGTAAATACTTAGATTCCACTTTCCAACACCTTTCCAATGCCTTCTCCCATTCTCAATTCTGAGTCTTGAGCAGAAAGTTATGGCTATTTAAAATTTTCCCATTAATGTTTCTGTTCATTTTTTAACTTGGTGCTACTCTGTGCTGTAATATTCATTTTTGCACCTACTCCTTTGGATTTTTTGTAGGATCTCAATTGAGTTTCTTCATATACCTCTTATGGATAGTCTATCCAAGTTTCAACTCTTTCTGGGTTCCGGGCTGTTAGTTACAGCCTGCTGAAGTTCTAGGCCAAAATACCATATTGTAACTCGTATGGTACAGGTAAATTCTTTGTCATATTAAGCACTTTTAGCATGCCCATAAATTTAATTCATCTTTTGGAATGTATTCTATGGTTCAATATATTTCCATTGACTACTTCTTCTCCTCAATCTGATTCCGGAGTAGAAAGTTATAGCCCCTTGAAGTTAGATGGGTCTTAAAATTTACCCTCCATTGTTTGTGCTGCAACTTTCTCATAAAATCTCCATTTGACGAATGGTTTACACCATTAGAAATATCTATCCGAGCTATTTTATTTGACTTGCAAAGAAAAAGTGTGCCTTGGCACACACTATTCTCGTGGTTTTTGAGTAGCTAAAAACGCTTTTAAGGGCCTAAAAAATGCTCTGCAAAAAGATGACATTCAAATGATATAAAATGTCGTAGAAAATCACTAGTTTTCTATTGTTATTCACCCTCCAAACAAGTCCGCACGCACAAATTTCAACATGTAAACCCATATTTACGATGCATAGCAACAACACAAGGTAAATTGTGCTTCACACACTTTAGAACCACTGTGTATCACTTCTCTGTCACGCCAATAAATTGCGCGCACTACTTTTATGTTGCGGGCCAATATCCACCTCGCGTAGTTTTTTTTTGTATCACGCACCAATATCCACCACGCGTAGTTTTTGTACCCTGCGCTGATATTCCGCACACATTTCACTCAACGTGCTGCACCATGCCAAAGTTTAGTACGCCCTACCGCACACCAATACTTTGTGCGCACCGTTCACTAAACTGTCGCATGACAACATATACCCACATTGCACGCACACCAACAAAACTCCTCTACCCTATGCCAACACTACGCACACCACGCACGTCATTATTATGTGTGTGCACACCGTGCAATGATAAATTTATCACATGGTCTTGTACACCAACAATTTTCCGTGCGACGTCGAAATTTAGCGCGCACACCCTGCATAGTAACATTTTTCCACGCGACACCGAAATTTAGTGCGCACACCTACACGCTAAATTTTTTCCACGTGCGCACCAACACACCCATATCTTGCCACGTAGTGCCTAATTTTACCTGTCACATTATTTTCACTACGCATTATGTATTTTTAGTGCGCCCTCCTGCACACACTCATTTTTGTGCGCATCAATTCCTCGTGAATTCCGATGTAGAAATTATGGCTTTTCCCTGAATTTTTCCCCAATTTACCATAGACATTCAACAACCACGAAATTCATTCAATTTCACCTTGATAAAACCAATTCAACCTTTGCAACAACAAATCATTGTAAGTTGACATTTCTGGAACAAATTTATCCCAAAATCAAGTCACGAATTGAGAATTTTAATTATAAAACTCTCTCCATCGGTCATGGCTTTACTATAGCTTCAAATTCGACCCATTCTAGATCCAAATTTGCTATAACAGATACTACATCGGAAATATCTCATCTCTTGGCCGAATTTCTCAATTTTCCCCGAACTTAACAACAAAAAATGGGGCTTTTCCCCAATTCCGCCCAGTTGTTGTTACTTTTTACCATGGACGCTCTACAAACTGAAATTTGGCCACTTCGAAATACATCCTCTATGACATTTTACTTCAACTCAAATTTCTCGGCCCATCCAGGCTCAGTGTTGATAACCGAAGCTCTGATACCATATTGTAACATCATCGACCACCAACACGCCGGACAATGCACTACTCAGATGCTTTACTTAGCTCTGATAGCATATTGTAACATCCCTGACCACCCAGGCCAAGCCATGCTACTCCAAAACAACTCTTTCATTCTCTCTGCAAAACATAATGTAACATACCCAGTATCGAACTGAGCTATGCCACATAAAATTTTATAATTGCATGTAATAATATATATATATATATATATATATATATATATATATATATATATATATATATATATATATATATATATATATATATANTCTCTCTCTCTCTCTCTCTCTCTCTCTCTCTATATATATATATATATATATATATATATATATATATATATATATATATATATATATATATAACATAAACAGTCAAATACATATGTAAATGCACAGATTCATACTGAAATAACAGTAAACATATACATACAACATATGAGGGAATTACCCATAACTATAAACGCAATTATAAATCATACATAGATAAATCCATAAAAATAAACACATAAATAATATTGCAGCATGTAAATTTATCACACAATTGACACTTATCTTAGTAAGAATATCACCAACTGCATGTAGACCTTCCACGAACCTCCTAGTCTTATACCACACTATTCATCACTCTCAACAGTGAGTCATCCCTGAGATGGGACTAAACTCCACCCAGGTAAAGGGTTCCTAACTAGGCTAATGGCTCATGGAAAACAGGAAAGACTCTGTCACAGGTACCTACTCAAACTAACAACCTACAGTCTCTCATTCCCCACATGCCTGTCCCATCCAAGGAAGTGTGCCCCTTATATTCTCAACAGTCCCTCGGCTGCCCCACTTCCCTTCTAGGGCCTCAACAATAGGCCGGACAGGAAGTCTCAGAGCCCTGTAGCTGTAGTTTGGCACCTTCAGGAAATCAATTCCCAACAATTCTCTCACCCAGAGAGAAATCGATCACGGGCCTGACAACCCGCCTCTTTAATATCCCATGGGCCTGACAACCCACTTCTTCAGTATCCCATGGGCTTGACAACCCTCTTCTTCAGTTCATCTCCCTAGCTAACCAGCTACACAAACAAGTATGGATATGGATACAGGTTTAGGTATAGTGACAGGAAGTATGAAGGATAGCTTACTGCGTGAGTGAAAGATCATGGCATGGCCGAATGGATGATTCATGATGGAAGGAATGATGGTCAGAATTATGGAAAAGATGATAAAAAGAACTAAGTCCCCACAATATGTATGCATGTCCCCAACTTGACACTTGTCATGTTGGGAGCTACTTTGGCCCACTTGTCCCCAACTTTGGAACTTAGGATAAAACAATTATCCATACTTTATACTTTAAGAAATATTAATATAATATTCCTTTTTGTCTTAAGCTCCCTAGCTTATCCCTTTTCCTTAAAGTTTGGCCCCCACCCTTTCCCATACTAGTGGATTTTATCCCCCCATAATCTTTTATCATGGTCGGTCTGCACACAGAGATGTATTTTATATTAATTATGAGACATATACAAAAATAGGCGCACTAGACTTTAACATTTAGGCTCTCTGACCTAATCAAAACATAAGCATCCTAGCTTATAATAACTGGCTCACCAACCTTTAAAGCACAACATATACACAAAGTCTCCCTGGATTCAATATTGCACACACTTAAGTTGTTGCACGCAGTATCTTGGAATGTGCCCATTTCATCATTTTACTGCGCAGTACATGCACGCACTACACCATGGAAGATGCATGCCAAAAAGATATAAAACAACTCACCAGCTTAAGTACATTATTACATTTACAGTTGGGGTTCGACCTAGGGATATTACACCACAAAACCCCAAATAAAACAACTATGATACCAATATGATATATAAAATATTGTGTATATTCCATTGGAATAGTTCATCACAATAAATCTTTCAATATTATAAAATATTTTACTATGTAATTTATTTTTGTATATCTCAAATCCATTATTACTAGCACAATGCTCAAATTTATGGGAATAACTCAAATCCAAAAATGAAATATCAAGGAAATGAACACACCATGCACACAAAAGAAAAAAAATATGTGACCTAGGAAACCCAATATGGGATAAAATCTAGCTAGTAGGTGAGGTCTATGCTTTGCTCTTTTTCCTTTAGTTATGAAATGTAGGTACACAGAAAGGGGCACTTACTATGTATTTTCCTTTGACACTATGGAATATGGCCACTACAGAGTGGTATACCTCCTCTTTTATGATCTAATATATGGCTCCTATATTTTATAATAAACTATGGAATAAGTCCAATACTAAAAGAATGGATCCCCCTCTCTTCCAATACTTAACATAGCCTAATAGTAGTCTAGGGTTAGGGTTAGGGTTTTTGCATGTCTCAAACCTCAAATAATGTTAGGGTTTTGGACCATGTAGAATAGTCTTGATACTTCACATGTGAAAATTCCCACATTTGTGAGTAATGAGGGATTATGTGTGATCCAGGTGGATATTGGTGGTCACCCACCTATTCCAATTGGCTCCTCGTGTCCATTATTTTTCAACACAATATTCTATACTTCTTTGTAATTGTGGGTTCTACACTTCTGGGGATGTCAGAAGCCCCACACATCCTCCAGGTGGATACAGGTGGCCTCTCGCCTAATCCAACTGGCTTATTTTGTATGTTTTCATGTCAGCACATCTTATTGTGCTTTCGGGGCCGTTTTGGGGCCCTAAACGTTGTTTTTTTGGCTCTCCATAGTCAAACTATAAACATAGTCAAAATTTAATGGTAGAATGTGTATTTATTTGAAAGACCTTTCCAACGGGCTATTACATGCCTAAAATGGAGGTCGTAAGAAAAAGTAACGGCCCTGGGAAGTTGAGGTACCAAATTACACCAACTTACCTATAGGGCCCACATGACTTTTGGCGTTTCACCTTCTAGGGTTAGGTTTTTGGATGTCTAGGGTTTTGGAATTCATGAGTAATATCAAAAAGGCCCATGGACCCTCATTGTAATCCATTCTTCTCAGAAGGATGTGCGTAGCAACCACATCTCTTCTCAGAGATATCTACCACCATTCGAGCAAGTTTCAGTTCTATAGTTTTAAAGTTTCAACCTATTTCATTATTTAATAGAAGATATTGTTCATTGGATATTTGTGTTATTATCCATATCTCCGTGTTTATTGTATTCAGTCTGTTAATCAGTTCGTTTCACTCCTAAATCTAGATCAGTGGTATTAGAGTGGTCTACTCTTCATTTATTTTTCTTCGTGCATGTTCCCGACAAGATCTGGGTACAAGAAGTTGGGACTCGAACCAATCGAGCCACTTCCAGATCGGTCATGTCGATTCCAAAACAAACCCATGGGATATGAAAAGAAAGATGATGGAGTAGGAGATCCTATTAAAATGTTGCTTGAGGAATCCTTGGACGAAATGATGGACAACTTCACGTAGATCCTTGGACAACTGCTCACAGGAGAAGCATATTCATCAAACGACCATCCAACCCCCTTCAAGGCATAGTTAAATTTTGATATTCCATTATTTGAAGGACTGATAGATGTAGATGTTGTAGATAAATGGTTGAATCTGCTGGAAGGATATTTTTCGGTTCACAATTTTTTCGATAGGGAAAATATCACTTTTGCACTCCTCAAGGTCGTTCCCCATATTAAATACTAGTGGGATACTTACTCTTAGCAAAGGTTCATGGAGGAATATACAATATTTTTTGTGGCCCTGTTGGAAGAAGACCAAAACAGAAAGTAAGGCAATTTTGGGAAAGAAGGCATGCACGAGGAAAGTGACAACTGGAAGGAAGAAAAACACGCACGCATGCATGGAAGACCTAACGAAGGTAGGGTTAGGGTTTTTGTAATGTATTGTAATGGCTGAAGATCTAGAAACGTATAAATATAGTATCTAGGTATCAAGGAAAGAGGGATATAGTTGTTGTAATGAGCGTGTTATTAAAAATACTAGTCATTATTTGTAATAGACAGATATGTAATGTTTTGTTGTATGACCTATTTTTGTAATATGTTGAGCTAGAGAAGCCAGATGAGGGTAGATCTTGAGGGTTAGATCATAGGATGATGAGCTTGGTGCGATATAGTCCACCTCATAATAGATCTCGGCCCAGGAGAAGGGAATTGTAAAGCGTGCGGCATTGTAATGACAGAATAAAGATAATAAAAGAGCCAAGAGCCAAATCTTTGTGGACGTAGCCCAAGAGGGGGTGAACCACGATAATATATGTGTTATGTGATTGAATGCATGTATTTATTTATCATCTCAGTAGATATAGATGGGTTAAATGAATGAGTTATTATATTTCTTTCATTAATCGAGAATAATGTTATACTGCATTAATAAGCTACAGTAGCACTCCCTATACACATTTATCATATCTCCCACTCAATCCTAGGCTGTAAACACATGAGTATTGCAGCCACCCATTAAGACTATCTCGGGTGAGACAGTGCAGTGCACCTTGTGAATTATGTTTCCTTCTAGTTTACCAGGAGGGTCGATAGTTTTAGAGGCTTTGTTTGAAACCCGAACATACATGAACCCTGGGTCAATAAACTCAGAAAGGATATAATATAGAGAAAAACCCAAAAAATGGTTTTGTTGTCGTTGGTAGGAACATAAGAGTATTGACTAGATGAGATAAGTTAAAGGTCCGTCAGAGGAAGATCAAGAAAATATTAGGGCAGAGAGTAATGAGCCACTAGAAGGGGATATTGAGACCATGGAATCCCACAAAAGCAGAGATCAAAATATGACTAAGGGAAAAAGAGTTGGAGTTTTCACAGAAAGATAACATAAATCCTATAATAACACCCCATAGATATCATGAGAAATATGTGTTTACTGAATTAAACGAAGTCTCTTTCTGTGAATTCCCACATTTATTGCAGGAGTGGATACTAAGGTTGAAGGATAACCATGGAACGAACTGGATCCGACAGTTAGACTGGACCCCATTATATATTGAGCAGTTACAACACATGAACAAAAAATTCACCCGCGCAGTAGAATTTTGGCTCGACAGTATTGTGGCAGGCTTTATAATAGAGTTTTTAGTAGATACAACGAAGTCGTACAACGCAGTGGAGTAATATTTTCTACGAGGACCTCTAGGAATGTTTATTAGATCACTGTATACTTTGATTAAGATACTTCTGTACAAAAAAGGTGTAATGTCAATGGAATCAGACAACTAAGTTTCCCTGCATGCATGGGGGATGGGGGGAAGAACTGACAAAAGGAGGAGAAATGGAAGGAGGAAAGGATAAAGGAAAGAAGGAGGAACCCTTGGACCTAATCATGATGGATGAAGACTAGATCCGGTGGATATTGGAGACAACTGGGAAGACGGGTAGCGGAGTACCCTACAAATACAAGGTGAATACCAAGAAGAGAGTCGTAGCCATGAGGGAAGGCTTGGTGACTGATGAAGAAGAGGTAGAGGATATTTGGGCTATGGAGAAGATTGAGGAAATCCTACGTGCAACATATGAGAGGAAGAAAAGAGGTCCAAGAATGGGAAGAGAAGGAAACAATCCTATCCATATTAATGTCAGTGTGGAACCCATAAACCCATGTGTGACTAATACACCAAAGAGAACACCATCGTTTAGACAACCGAATTTCAAAATAATTCATACAGTAATAAGTATGTCCATGCAAGGAGCAACAATTGGAGGATCATGTTCATGCAACACTAGTTAGGTATCTACACCACGAGGAGGCAGTATTTCAGCATTTAGAATGGCAAGACACGATCCCACCATTAGGTTACCAGAATTTAAAGGAGAAGCATTGGAGGACCCGAAAAAACATTTGTTCATCTGTGAGAAGATTTGGGAAGAATAATAGATTATAGACAAAGATACTAAATTGACACAGCTAGTGATTACATTAAGGGATCGCACACTGGATTGGTACATGCAATTAGCTACGAACAATCCACTAGGGACAACCAGAACAATTGCAAACACCAAGAAACTATTGATCAAGAAGTTCCAGAAGTTGAGTTCAAAAGACCAGTACATGAACGAGATGATCGAAATTAGACAAAAACTAGGAGAATTCGTATGGGAGATTGACCAAAGATTCAAGTGACTGAAGGGGAAGTTGAAATATCCCATGACTGATATGTAGCATCGACACTTGTTTGTCAATTCACTACTCCCACACTTAAAATACCTATTGTGAAAACAAAAGTTTCAGATGTAGGCAAAGGCTCTGTAGGCCGCCCTGCAACTAGAAGAAAACCAGTAACAGTAGACAAATCCAACTATTGAAGAACTAAAGGAGGATTTGAAGAACTTAAGGTTGCAACTCAACCAGAATAAGAATAAGGATAAACAGGAAGTCATTTTGTGCACTACATGCAGGACGTAAGGGAACCACAAGAACGAATGTCCAACATTTGCACAATATATGGCAGTCGAAATGCCAAACCCATTACCAACAGGAGGATTATGGTGAGAAGTCTATAAGAAACCAGGCCACGACCCATATCACTTCCCTATGATGCATAAATACCAGACAGTCCCAAAGAGTTCATATTTCAACTTTTGCAAGTCAGTGGGCCACAACGACAAAGATTGTAGAACTATGGAGTTGATGAGAGAAAGGACATCATATGCATATAGAGTGCAGGAAGAAATGATGACTGGGCAATCCACACCACAATTTAATCAAGCTCCATCTCCATACAACCCTTTGTAACAACAATATAATACTGTGCAACAACCATATAATACCGCACAACCACAACACAACCTCATTACATTACTGCACAGTACAATCAGGTGCCTTAGTATAATGCACTGAGAGGAGATCGAGCAGGCTACAGAGGTGGAAGTTTTGGACGAGGTAGAGGACCAGTGGTATGCCGTAATTGTCAACAACCCAGAAATTATGCAAGGGAATGTCCATTTCCACCAGCAATGTGTAGGTATTGTCGCGCATCAGACCATGATACAGAAGAATGTCTGACACTACTAATAAAGAGTTTGAAAAAGAGAACCCAGAACAACTAGAATGTTCAGTGGATCTCATCCGAAGCAAGGGATGAAGGAAAAAACATCAACATAGTCACCCGCGAAGGAGCTAAAACAGGAAATGACACAGTTCGATAAGAGCCAGTAAAACAACAATGGGTGAGGAAGAACATTGAACTAAGGAAGCAGTTTGATGTGCAAAAGGAGGAGGATATATTTAAGCAAGCCCGACAAGAGTTTCAGAAGGAGGACATTGCGATGAATTCAACTGTGCAACAAAGAAAGGAAGCACCAGAATACAAGATGCCTCCGTTATTGGATCATACCAACGAGATACATTCCATGGGACAAGTAAGTACAATCAAAGGATTTTTGAAATCATGTGTAAAAGTATTAAATGATCCATCGTCTATGAAAATTCTCTAAAACATATTATAAAAATGTAGTATGGAGACGGAAGGAAAACTAGAACAAAAGACAGTCAATCTACATACCAAGAGAAGAACAAGTAGGGAGTTTAGACTGAATGAAAACATTGGAGACTTCAACATGGGGGAAATCATACTAGATCTGTGATCTGAGCTCAATGTATTACCTAAGAAGACATGGCAATGTATGGGAGATCCCACATTATGATATTCACCAGTTCAACTAAAACTAGCAAACCAACACAAAGTCCTACCAATTGGTAGATTAAAAGGAGTAACAATAGACCTGGATGGGGTGCGCAATAAAGCAGATTTTGAAGTAATCTAAATAGTGGATGGCTCAACACCATACCCAGTGTTGCTTGGCTTGGATTGGGTGTTTGACAACCAACCCATAATCAATCTGAAGACATGAAAAATGACATTTGAGTTAGGTGAATACAAGGTCATCGTGCCATTAGACCCATCAGAAGGGGGAAGGTTTGTTGAACCTACTTGCTTAGACTTAGAGGAAATATTCCAGTTGTACATAACAACTACGTGTGATGAGGATTACATAAACCCAATAACAGACATAATACTCAATTGGTAGAGCATTACTTCATGTGCAACAGACTAAGATATCGGTTTAGAGAACTAGAAACAAAGGCTACACAAGGTTTCCACGAGAAGATGCGCATGAATAGACCGCATCGTAAGATGGGTAGGTACAAAGATAAGGGAACCACCCAATTTCCATGGAATAAACGATCCAGAAACATTCTTGGCACAGTATGAATATGAAGTTTCAGATAACCAAGGAATGTTAGCATTTTATATAGCACTCAAGGCCACACTAGCAAGATGGTGGGGCACACACAAAGAGACAATCACATATTGGTACCAATGTAAGAAGTTACTGCGCATAAGGTTAAGTGCACAACAAAAAGACAATAAGTAGAAACATAAGTATAATGGACAGGGAGCACCAACAAAAAACTTAGAGACATCCAAAACACTGTGGAAATTGACACCCCCAGAGGAATGACCCCATTATTTTGTACACACTCTAGAGGGAATATCGACGAATTGGTATACAGACTAGGAACTGTGTAGAGCAACTGCGACCTGGATGGTATTACAACAAAATTTTATAGTCACTTTCTCATTTGAACATGAGAACCCCAACATAGATGCAAATCTTAAAAATATAAGAGGGGTGATATTCATCAAAGAACTAGAACTCAAACTCATAATAGAAGAGAAATAGAGGAATAGACAGACAATCAAGGAATTGTTTTCATGTTACCATGTGAACGAAGATGCACCAGAGGAAGACGATCTGCGTGATATTCAGATCGAGGAAGAGGAAGGCGAGAGAGAAGTGGAATGTCCACCTATATAATCAAAAGTGGTTTCTGCATCGATCAAGATAAAGAAATTCAACATTGGTACAACTAAGAATCCAAAAATGGCCAGCATCGAAGATTACTAGGATGAAAAAATGGTAGAAATCATAACAGTGTTACTGCATGAGTACAACAACCTGTTTCCCACGACATTTACAGAGATGAAGGGTATATAAGGAGATCTAAGAGAAATGAAAATACCACTCAGAGCCGAAGCGAGACCAATTAGATGGTGACCATATAGATTGAACCCGATAAACAAGCAGAAAGTCAAAGATGAGATTAATAGAATGCTCGAAGCCGAAATCATAGAGAT
Source organism: Picea engelmannii (assembly GCA_009831015.1). Lineage (NCBI taxonomy): Eukaryota > Viridiplantae > Streptophyta > Pinopsida > Pinales > Pinaceae > Picea > Picea engelmannii. The sequence goes on along the minus strand of ML785848.1, from coordinate 293,520 downwards.
AGTGGAAGAATCCAAATGGAGAAGCCTGATGGTATTTCAGGAAAAGAAACAAGGAGGAATACGGATATGTGTTGAATTAAGGAAGTTAAACGATGCATGCCTACATGACCCATTCCCTACACCTTTCACAGACGAAGTGTTAGAAAACGTAGGAGGACATGAAGCTTACTCATTCATTGATGGTTTCTCAGGCTACCACCAGATTAAGATAACACAGGAAGAAATATACAAGACCACCTTTGTGACAAAATGGGGATCTTATAGTACATAGTCATGTCATTTGGACTGAAGAATGCACCAACAATCATTTCCAGAGTAGTCATTGTTGCGTTTAAGGAATTCATCCACCAATTTCTAGAAGTATACTTGGACGATTGGACAGTCTATATCTTGTTGAAAAAACATGTAGAAGTCTTATGACTGATGTTAGAAAGATGAAGACAGTGTCAGATATCACTAAACATAAATAAATGCATATTCGAAACACTGTTTGGGATACTATTAGGCGATATAGTATGCAAACAAGGTTTACTAGTAGATCCTCCAAAGATTGCAGTAATTGTTAAATTACCACCACCAAAAATAGTTTGTCATCTAAGAGAGACATTGGGACACACAGGATACTATAGAAAGTTCATCAAAGGATACACGCAGATTACCGTTCCGATGGAATAACTGTTACAAAAATATACAAAATTTTAGTGGAATGATGAGTGTCAACATGGTCTATATACCCTGAAGGAAAATATGGTCACCGCGCCAATACTAGTATTTCTATATTGGGAGAAGACATTCCACGTACATGTAGATGCATTATCCATAACACTTGGAGCCATATTGGTGCAGCCAAGAGCAAGATATTTAGACCACCCTATAGCCTTTGCGAGTAGAAAGCTATCAGAATCAAAACAAAACTACAACACCACAGAGAGAGAAGGCCTAGCTATGGTCTACGCACTATAGAAATTCAGACATTACTTATTGGGAAAACACTTTAAGATGTTCACAAGTCACTCAACCCTGAAATACCTAGTCAACAAGCCAGTGTTAAGGGGGAGAATATGTCAATGGTTACTATTGTTTCAATAATTTGACTTCAAAGTCATAATCAAGCCAGGAAAATTGAATGCAGGACCAGGCCACCTGTCAAGGGTCACAAATGGAGAAGAACCTACAAATTTACAAGACAACTTCCCAGACGCATAGTTATTTTCAGTCTAGATCGTTAATGAATACTTTGCAGATATTATTCAGTACTTAAGCACGGGTACTGCGCCGCAGGAATATAACACCACACAGAAGAAAAACCTGGTAGTCTGAGTTGCAGAATATCAACTGATCGTGAGACACTTATACAAAATGGTTGCAGATAACGTCTTGCACAGATATGTGTTAGAACATGAAAGACCAAGAGTGTTAGCAGAATCCCATGAGGGAATAGCAAGAGGAAATTATGGAGGAAAATATACCATGCAGAAGGTATTGCACGTAGGACTATGGTGGCCAACCATTCTGTTAGTCTCTAATTTTGTCTTGGTTTAGTGAGAAACCCTTATCCTAAACCCTTCTTACCTACACTTCATTTTCTGTTTCCATTTGATTTTGATCTTTGTTTTTAGTGTCTTAAGGTTTGCATTTCAATTTTTGAATAGTTTATTTAAGTTTGAATTTGAAAGACATGGTTTTAAATGAGGTGTCACCTTATATGCCTGTTTGAACTTCATAAATTCAAATTTTGCTAGGTCACTGCGGGAATAAGGATATTCCCGTAGTGCCAAAATAATCATGCCTTGATACGCGCCTTTCATCCAGATTTCGTTATGATGATAGGAATCGTGGCTTGAGAGTTCACATGTGTCCACAATAGCTTGGAATCATTTACTGATTCAAACCATTTCATAATCCGATTTATTTGTACTCGTACATGACTCATTTTAAATCACCCAATTCTCAATGATCATTATATTATACCTGTCTGATTTTGATAAATTTAGGCGCAGGTATTCACTCAAAGGAACGTTATACACTAACAGATTGCAGGTGGCAAATTCAGAACCCAAGGGCACTAGTTACAGAATTGTTTTTTGATGGCGTCAAAGAGGAGTGGACAGGTAGTCAGGATAGAACCTAAGGGTGTTGAACTTCTTGAAGCTTATCCTCAGATGGCTCAAAGGTTCAGAGATGTTGGGTGGTTTGAATTCCTTACCACTTTTCAAGGTTACGATGAGCAGGTCTCCATGGAGTTCTATCTGAACTTTGATGGTCACAAGGTGGAGATCGGTAAGATGTTGATGCTAGTGACAGAGCAGATAATTGAAAAATCTTGCAGGTTGGTGGTTGGAGGAGAAATATGGTGGAAGAAAGAGCATGTGGTTACAGATTCTGTAAACCAATTCCTGCTTCCATATAAGAAAAATCCGAATTGGAAAAGGGGAGTACCTCGCAGCTGGATTTGACCCGAATGGCACACTTCTCTGATCGTGATCCACAGCTATATCACCTGTGAAGGTAGATTTTCACTCGTCTATATCTACCACATTAGGATATTAATGCATTTAAATGGTGATTACCCTTTAAATCTCCCTTATTTTCTACTCAAAATCTTGACAAAGATGTCAAAGAGAGTGTAGTCACTTTCCACCAATGCTAAGAGAAGTCTGTTTCATCAAGTCCTAATTAAGACTTTAGTTATGTATGATTTGAGAGAATTACAGAAGCCCTAGAGTTGGCTCACACAATCTTTAATCCCTAAAACACAGTCCAATAAACAAAAGAAAGGGAAAGGGAGAAACACTGTTACATAGAGCCAAAATATTTCAATTAATGAAACCCCTGTTAAAGAGGAGATGCCTAATATCAGGGTGGTGAGGAATAGAATAAGTAAAAGACCTAAGTTAAATCTAGAAATCGAAACGTTTTCTGAAGAAGATGTTAAAGGGGGAAATGATTCAGATAAAGATTTTAATACTCAAACTACAGTCAAGCATGAATCACCATCAACCAATAAAAGGGGTGTTGCATTCAAAGAGAAAAGGGTTAAAGGTGTGTCTGTATCACAAAAACCTAGAAGGAATTCTACTAGGGTTACCAACAAGTACAGACTAAAGTCAAAGGCCATGTTTAATCCATCAATCAAAGAAGAAAACATCATAGTTATAGAAGACGACTCTGAAAATGCTGAAGGAGGTATCAGGAAAAGGGCAAAAAGAACTTCATTTCTTAAGAAACCAGTCAACAAAGATAAAAAAATGATTTCATCATCTACAAGACCTGTAACGAGAGCTTCAACCAGATTAGCAAAAGATAAAGATATGGCTAAAGGTATCAATTTAACCCCTGAGAATAAACAAGATTACCTTGTAGACTCAGATTGCATATCAGATGTGCTTGAAGCTATAGATTCAACAAGTTCTGATGAAGAACATAGCTTGGGATTAGTCTCTAAGTACCAAGTTAAAGAAAAAGAACCCAAAGTTGCCTTAAACATGAATGAGCCTGCACCTTTTGATCAATGCTCAGGATTCAGGGTTAAAATCAAAACTGATAAAGAAAGGATCAAAGAGTTTTAGAAAACAGTGAGACAGTTAAAGAAAGAAAAGGCACAAATAGAACAATGGAATGCTCACCAACAAGAAAGGATTCAAGGTTTTAAAAAGAAGAAGAAAGAGAAAAGGGCATTGCTCAAAGAACTCAGGGAGATAAAGTTCAGGCTCTATTGGCACAATGTCGTTCTTACCACAAAGCTCAAACAGAAAAATGCTAAAGCTACTGTTGTGATTATATCCTAAAGGTTACATGGAGATTTTCTACAATCATGATTTTAATGTTGTCCAGGAAATATGGCGATGCCTACTCGGTTTTGGTTAGTGAGATGCTAAGACCTCGAACTGTTTGACTAAATCAAATTAATTCATGTTTTGTAGAATCAAATGTAAATAATGGCAAGATCATACAATATCAAGCTGTTGAGCTGTGATCTATTTTGGGATTGTAGAAGCTCTTTTTGAGTGAACTACCTTAGTAGATAGATACTATTCGAATCTAGTCATTAAATGATGCAAGAGCATCGTAAGTAGCTAGCCAAGAAAGCATGAAGGCGGAAGACAGTTGGGAAAAGCGCAGCCACATTTTACACATTTTGAAATATTTTGAAGAATTAAGAAGTGGATATTAATGTAGTAGCTAGAAGTGTACTTGAATTTATATCTGGCTGTTGTAAACAGATTGTGAGCGATTTTCTCTCATCTTTCAATATAAAAGGAATTTAAGCCCAGTTAATGAAAGTAGGCAGATTTGAATTATAGATTAGACAGTTTAGAAGAGCAGGAGGGAGTACGGATATAGACACCTTCGTCTTTGTATATTTATATCATTAACACATTAGAAAAGGATAGAAGAAGAGAGCTGTAGCAGAGAGTTGAAAAGAAGAATCTATGTACAGGAGCTCTGAATTAATATATGAAGCTTTGAATCATATTTTATGGTGTTATGATGTTTTCTGTTTATACATGGTGAATGGTATGCTTATGGTTGTTTTATTCTCTCTGTTATGAATTTTTTATGAGGCTANAGAGAGAATGAGTTTCAATTGTTTCTCTTCCTGAGTGAGAGAAGTTCCTGCAATGAGTGCAGTGAAACGTCCGCAAGGTGTGTGTTGACAAGGGTTCTGAGTTTTATCTCAGAAAGCTAAGGAGATATACTGTTGTTCTCATTCTAGCAGAAGTGCAGGTGAAGCACAAAAGCTGTGCAAGGTGTGTGCAGGCTAGTTGAGGCCTTAAACTTATCAACTAAGTTTGAAAGGTAAAGGACTGCTGGCATAGAAGGTGCACGGAGTCGAAGAATCAAATACTTAGAAGTATTTGAAAGATTGTCGCAAGAAGTGCGTGTAGGAGTCCTTTTGAGACTCAAGTTGCAAGTGAAAGCTCAGGAAGGTCAGCAGCTTTGAAAGTACTCAAAGGGAGATGGAGATTGAAAATGTCTCATAGAAGTTAAGTTCGAGTGGATGAACACTGGTTCATTTCGCAGAAGCTGTCAATGAGGAAACGAGCGGTCAGAATTCTTTGAGGAGAACTCACAAAGTAATGTGGGTCGTTGGATCTAAAGGGAGGCTATTAGCTGTTGATTCCATGGAAGGTGCCATTTCGTAATTCGAGGTTTCAAAGTGGTAGAGGAATGACAGTCGAAGACTTGTTCAAGTTTTGAAAGTTGGGAAGAGTGACAGGTGGCAGGAATCCACGTCAGAGACCAAGGAAAATTAAGAAGACAGGTGGCATGTACTCGTTGCCAGGTAGTGTCAATACCCGTTGACCGTTTCAAGGTTTTGGAGGTTGAAGAGCTGGGAGCCTTGCATCAGGATTCACGAAGTCGCGAAGTCTGAAACTCTGAATCGGTGAAAAGTTCCATTGGAAGCCAGCCTTTTGCTGAATGCATCAGGGTTCGACATTTCAGTATTTTCGAAGAGAAGAGGTCAGGATTCTTTGTTCCGGAAGTCCCAAAGTTGCGAAACGTGATACAACTGTGGAGGAGGACGTAGCTGGAGATTTCAACGTTTTGGCATTTTGGGTTTCGGTGGGTTGAAGAGCCGAAAACTTGACAACATAAATCACAAAATAGCGAAGTCTGAAGTCCCGATTTGGAAAAGGGCGCGATCATATTATTGAGGTCAGGATATTGGAGTGGTGTTTTGTGTTTGACCACATGGGTCATACTCATAAGGACCTGTAGATACACCATCATGTGTGTAAGGGATTCCCTGTGGGGAAAATCAAAGAGTCAATCAGATTCAGGAGGGGAGATTTAGAACGATCCTGAGCACATCTCGACCCGAGGGTCTTGGGGTCTACGTCAAAGTGGTATCAGAGCTCAGAACAAGCTCTTTTCTTTCAGTAGCAGAGAAAAGAGGAACATTTTACAACCATGTCTCCAAGGAGAAGAGACAGGACAATGCCAATGCCTGATCCAGTTGTGGAAAGAGAAATGCGCGAGTTACGTGCTAGGCTTGATGCCATGGAGACAACACAGAGGTGCAAAGTTGACATTGGGGATATCAGCGAGGCTGACAGTGAAAATGAAGCTGGAAACAAAGGAGAAGAAGTTGTAGTTGAAGATGCTGCGGATGAATGCCTATTCAAGGTTGTTTCAAGGATAGGTGCCAGAGCAAAGATGGAGATTCCCATGTATGAGGGAAACTTAGATGTTGAAGAGATTCTAGACTGGATTAGAGCTCTAGATAAATACTTTGACTATGAGGATGTCGAGGAAGACAAGAAAGTTAAACATGTCATTACTAGACTTAAAGGGCATGCAACACTATGGTGGGATGAACTACAGGCTAATAGATGCTGCAAGGGCAAGCAGAAAATCAAAAGCTGGGATAGAATGGTTGCAAAGATGAAGGCCAAATTTATATCCAAGCATTATCAAATCACTCTGTTTCGGAGGATGCAGAATTTGAGACAGGAGCTGATGACAGTGAAAGAATACACTGAAGAGTTCTAAAGGATAAACATCAGAGTAGGTCATCAAGAAAGAGATGATGAAAAGGTTGCCAGATACATGAATGGTCTGTGATATGACATTCAAGATTATATGAGCATGATGACCCTTCAGACTGTGGAAGATGCTTATCAGATGGCTTTGAAAGCTGAAGAGAAGCTGAGCTGAAAGCAAGGTCAAAGAGGACAAGGTAGAAGTCAAGCCAGAGGAAAAACAATTGCCCAGGATAGGACTCAGAAATCTAAAGAAGAGGGAAAGAAACCTCAAACTCAACATGAGAGAGGAGGAAGCGCACAGAGAGGGCAGTATGCCAATAGAAATAATTTTCCTCGAGCTAGAGGAAGAGGAAGAGGAAGAGGCGATGAAGTAAAATGCTTTGTTTATGGGAAGATTAGACATAAATATTATGAGTGTCTAGATAGGAAGAAAGAAGGTGGTGAAACTCACACTGACGAAGCACAAGGACGGAATTTTGAGGCAGAATATGCTGAGGGTGGAAGATCCTTGATGATGAGGAAAGTTCTCTTAACACCAGAGAAGGAGGCAAAGAACCCAGCCCAAAGAAACAGTCTGTTTCATACTGCTTGCAAAACCAAAGACAGGGTATGTAAGGTCATAGTGGACAGCGGTAGCATAGACAATCTCGTATCTACAGAGATGGTAGAAAAGATGGAGCTAGAGACTATCATACATCCAAGCCCATATAGAGTTTCGTGTCTACAAAAAGGACATGATGTAAATGTCACTAAACAGTGTTTAGTTGAATTTAAATTAGGAGGATATAAGGATGAAATATTATGTGATGTCATTCCCATGGATGTTTGTCATCTATTTCTGGGTAGACCGTGGCAATATGAAAGGAATGTGATTCATGATGGGATAAAGAACACATACACCCTAGAGAAGAATGGTAGGACGCAACATGTTGTTGTTGATTAAGGATAAAGAAGTGAAACCAGAGGTGAGCAACACTGTACTTCTCATGAGTGGGAAGGAACTTCTTAAAGAGGTTAAGAAGAAGGAAGATACACAATTTATTGTGGTCAGGAAGCCCAAAATTGTTTTGACCAGTATGAGAATAGATGATCTACCAGAAGAAATCCAGGAGTTGCTAGAAGAGTTTGCTGATATAGTAGTGGATGAACTACCTCGTTCGTTCCCACCTATTAGGAGTATAATTCATCACATCGATCTTATACCTGGAGCCAGTTTACCAAACAAAGCCGCGTACAGGTTGACACCGCAGGAGAATGAAGAAGTTAAGAGACAAGTCCAAGACTTAATGGAAAAATGATTGATTAGAGAGAGATTGAGTCCATGTGTTGTTCCGACAGTGCTCAACCCAAATAAATATGGACGCTGGAGAATGTGTATAGACTCAAGGGAAATCAATAAGATTACCATCAGATACAGATTTCCATTGCTAAGGATGGATGACTTGATGGATTGCTTGAGTGGAGCAAGATGTTTTTCAAAGATTGAATTGAAAAGAGGATATCATCAGATTCGCATGAGAGAAGGTGATGAATGGAAGACAACATTCAAGACAAATGAGGGACTGTATGAATGTCTTGTCATGCCATTTGGCTTAACAAATTCACCCAGTACTTTCATGAGATTGATGAACGAAGTCCTGAAGGATTTCATAGGGAAATTCATCATTGTATATCTTAATGATATATTAATTTTCAGCGAGATATAAGAAGAGCACTTAAAGAATTTAGCTGCAGTGATGAGGAGATTACAGCAAGAGAAATTATTGATAAATGTGAAGAAATCGTCATTTATGAGGACATAACTCATTTATTTGGGTTTTGTTATCTCTGCAAATGAGTTGAAGATGGATCCTGAAAAGGTAAATGTGATTAAGAATTGACCATTGCTGAAAAATGTGTTTGAAGTACGAATCTTCCATGGTTTGGCAAGTTTCTACAAGAAATTCATCCAAAAATTCAGTGGAATTGGCACACCAATGATGGATATGGTGAAGAAAAGACACAAATATTTTCACTGGACAAAAGAAGCAGATAAAAGTTTCAATCTGCTGAAGAAGAAGATCACGGAGCAACCAATTCTGGTTTTGCCAGACTTTAACAAGGCATTCCAGGTCAAGTGTGATACGAGTGGATTTGCAATTGGAGTGGTCTTGAGCCAAGATGACAGGTTGATCACATACTTCAGTGAAAAACTGAATGAAGCGAAGATCAAGTACTCAACATATGACAAAGAATTTTATGTAGTCATACAAGCACTGAAGAAATGGAGACATTATTTGGTTCCTAAAGAGTTTGTTTTGTACAGTGATAATCATGCTTTACAATTCGTGACTCAACATGAGAAGTTGAACCAAAAACATGCTAAATGGGTTGAATTCATGCAGAATTTTACTTTTGTGATTAAGCATATTTCTGGAACTGCTAACAAAGTTGTTGATTCTTTGAGCAGGAAATGTTTGCTTATGCAGGAATTCAAAGTCAAAACTTTGGGTTTTGATAACCTCAAAGAAATGTACGGGGATGACCCAGATTTTAAGGAAGCGTATGAGGCATCTAGGAATCCAATTCTCAGGGAAAGAAACCAATGGACCGAATATATGATTCAAGATGGATTTTTATTCAGGGGAAATCAACTATGTATTCCAAAATGCTCCATGAGGGAGAACCTGCTGAAGGAAAAACACAGTGGAGGATTGGCCGGACACTTCGGTCATGATAAGACGTTCTCAAAATTGAATGGCTCATATATTTGGCCAGGGATGAGGATAGATGTCAAGAAATTTGTGGACAGATGGAGAATTTGTCAAGACATGGAAGGAAAAAGGTAGAACATAGGGTTATATCAACTATTACCCATACCAGAGAGGCCGTGGGATGCAATAAGCATGGATTTCATATTGGGACTGCCAAGGACACAAAGATGATATGATTCAATCTTTGTGGTGGTAGAAATTTTTTCAAAGATGGCACATTTCATACCATGCCAGAAAACCAGTGACACAACTCATATTGCGAACCTGTTTTTCAAGGAAGTTGTTAGACTTCATGGCTTGCCAAGGAGTATTGTTTATGATCGAGATACCAAGTTCGTGGGACATTTATGGAGGACTTTATGGAAGAAGCTGGGGACAAGTTTGTCTTTTAGCTCAGTGTATCCTCAAATGGATGGGCAGACAGAATTTGTGAACAAAAGCTTGGGAAATTTGTTGAGGGGCTTAGTGATTGAACACCACAGTCAGTGGGATCACATTCTGCCACAGGCGAAATTTTCTTACAACGACTCACTCAACAGAAGCACAGGGAAGAGTCCATTCCATATTGTATATGGAATGAAGCCAAGGGGAGTTTCTGAATTGAAATATTCAGAACAAAATGAATTCATAAGTGCTAGTGCAGAGGACTTTGCAGAAGCAATGAAGGAGCTTCACAACCGAATTAAGGAACGATTGCAGAATTCAAATCAACAATACAAGCACAAAGAAGATCAACACAGGAGATAACTTCAATTTGAAGTTGGTGATTTTATTCTTGGACATCTTAGGAAGGAAAGGTTCCCAAGGGGAACATATAACAAACTAAAGATGAAAAATATTGGACCGTGCAAGGTCATAAGGAAATTTGGGACAAACGCATATGAGATTGAATTACCTGATGGGATCAAAAATTCACCAATATTCAATGTTGTGGATTTGTACCCTTACACAGTTGAAGAAGCAGTAGCAGAAGAAGAACATAAAGAAATTCAGTGGACAAAAAAATTTCCTGTAGCTGAAAAGCCACAAATGGAAAGTATAATTGAAAAGAGAGTCAGCAAGAAGACCAAGAGAAAAGAGTATTTTGAATACTTGGTCAAGTGGAAAGGACATCTAGTTGAAGATGCCAATTGGGAAGATGAAGAAAAAATTTAGAAGCATGGACATACCATGCAAGAGCTCATGAACAGGAGTTCATGAAAATTTTCAAGCAAGGGAGTATGATGCAGGAGCATCGTAAGTAGCCAGCCAAGCAAGCATGAAGGCGGAAGATAGCTGGGAAAAGCACAACCATATTTTACACATTTTGAAATATTTTGAAGAATTAAGAAGCGGATATTAATGTAGTAGGTAGAAGTCTACTTGCATTTATATCTGGCTGTTATAAACAGATCGTGAGCGATTTGGTCTCATCTATCAATATAAAAGGCATTTAAGCCCAGTTAATGAAAGTAGGCAGATTTGAATTATAGATTAGACAGTTTAGAAGAGAAGGAGGGAAAAAGGATATAGACACCCTCATATTTGTATCTTTAGATCATTAACACATTAGCATAGGATAGAAGAACAGATCTATAGCAGAGAGTTGAAAAGAAGAATCCATGTACAAGAGCCTTGAATTAATATATGAAGCTTTGAATCAAATTTTATGGTGTTATGATGTTTTATGTTTATACATGGTGAATGGTATGCTTATGGTTGTTTTATTCTCTCTGTTATTCATTTTTTATGAGGCTATGTTGTGTATGTATGATTTCATGTTGAATTTTTAAATTCTGAGAGAGAGAGAGAATGAGTTTCAATTGTTTCTCTTCCTGAGTGAGAGAAGTTCCTGCAAGGAGTGCAGTGAAACGTCTGCAAGGTGTATGTTGACAAGGGTTCTGAGTTTTATCTCAGAAATATCAGGAGAGATACCATTGTTCTCATTCTAGAAGAAGTGTAGGTGAAGCACAGAAGCCGTGCAAGGTGTGGATAGGCTAGTCGAGGCCTTAAACTTATCAACTAAGGTTGAAAGGTAAAGGACTGTTGGCACAAAAGGTGCACAGAGTCGAATAATCAAATACTTAGAATTATTTGAAAGATCGCCGCAAGGAGTGCGTGTAGGAGTCCTTTTGAGACTCAAGTTGCAAGTGAAATCTCAGGAGGGTCAACACCTTTGAAAGTACTCAAAGGGAGATGGAGATTTAAAACGTCTCATAGAAGTTAAGTTTGAGTGGATGAACACTGGTTCATTTCGCGGAAGCTGTCAAGGAGGAAATGAGCGGTCAGAATTCTCCAAGGAGAACTCATGAAGTAATGTGGGTCATTGGATCTAAAGGGAGGCTATTAGCCATTGATTCCATGAAGGCGCCATTTCAGAATTTGGGGTTTCGAAGTGGTAGGGGAACGATAGTCGAAGGCTTGTTCAAGTTTCAAAAGTCGGGAAGAGTGACAGGTGGCAGGAATCTATGTCAGAGATCAAGGATAGTTGAGAAGATAGGTGGCATGTACTCATTTACAGGTAGTGACAATATTCGTTGAACGTTTCAGGGTTTTGGAGGTTGAAGAGTCGAGAGCCTTGCATCAGGATTCACGAAGTCGCGAAGTCTGAAACTCTGAATCAACGAAAAGTTTCGTTGGAAGCTAGCCTTTTGCTGAACACATCGGGGTTCGACATTTTAGTATTTTCGAAGACAAGAGGTCGGGATTATTTGTTCCATAATTCCTGAAGTCACGAAACGCGATACAACTGTGGAGGAGGATGTGGAAGGAGATTTTGGCGTTTCGACATTTCAGGTTTCAGTGGGTTGAAGAGCCGGAAAGTCGACAAGAGAAATCGCGAAATCGTGAAGTCTGAAGTCTCGATTTGGAAAAGGGTGCGATCATATTATTGAGGTCAGGATATTGGAGTGATGTTTTGTGTTTGATCACACGGTGCATACTCATAAGGACTTGTGGATACACCGTCGTGTGTGTAAGGGATTCCCTGTGGGGAAAATCAAAGAGTCAATCAGATTCAGGAAGGCATATTTAGAATGATCCTGAGCGGATCTCAACCTGAGGGTCTTGGGGTTTGCGTCATTAAAGCTATACTAGATGATAGGATCTGTAAGTTTTATGGATAGTTTAAATAGACAGAGGAAATACTATGCGCGGGTCGAAAAATTGGAGATCCAGGGGATCGTTTTGTGAAACTTATTGTAAAGGCATTTATGTTCAATTTGACACTTAATAGCAAAGGCATATGGATGGTTAGACCCTCTTTTCTACCCTGTTATTTATTTCTTCATGCTTGAATTCATTATTCATATTGCAATGTTTTTTTATTCTTGATTGTTCATTTATACAATGAAAATTTTACTATGGAAATTATTTTTCAAGTTTTGATATCAAGCTGATAGTCTTGTTTCTTTATGACATTATGAGACAAGAATTCTTGTGAAGTTGAAAAATTGAAGGCTTCATATTCCTTTTTCTTAATTGGTTTAATCCATCTACGTGTCCACCTTTTATTCAGTCAATGGGATATGCTATGTTCTGATCTTGATTTTCATGTTATGTTGTAACCTTGAGCCAATTTTCAACCACCTTACTCAAAAAACCAAATCATAAAACCTTATAAATACTTAGCAATAAATTAATGATGCCCTAGCTTTCCCTCTCACAGTTAAGTGAAACTTTAGGGACTAACATTTTTGGCGCCGTTGCCAGGGACAAAGAAATGAAGAGATCTTCCCTGGGGAAACGACAAGTTTACATTCAGATCTTGGTGGTGAACAAGATTTTGGACATTATTTAAGACTGTGATTATTCACCTGGCGACTCCTCTATGGTAATTCTGGCTCCTAAAAGAGAAGGTAAAGGACCTAAAACTTCTCTAAATTCTTCATCATTTAATAAGAGACCAGAAACCAGGAAAAATCCAGATCTTGAGCCTGTTGCAGCAGTTCCAGATCCTGAAAAGTTACTAAGAAAACCTAAAGTTCTTTTTGGTCAGTCTTCACTCTGAAAGGGAAAATTATCTTCAAAAATTTCTCAAGGACAATCCTCTGAAATCATCAAAACCCAATTAGATGAAGATGTGAATCCTGAAAGTGAAATTAAACCTGTTATTGAGTATGATATAGTTTCATTCCCTTCAACTATTTCAGAATTAAATCTAGAACAGTGGAAGTTACTTACTGAACTCATTAAACAAGAGTATCCATACATCTTGCCTGTGACTGAAACTTCTAGAGGTCACAACACATATATTAAGAGTGAACCAGAGACACCTTCGTCATCTCTTGGATCTGTCTCGTCTGAGGATTTTAGATCACATTATTTTTCTTTTGAGAATCATCTGTTCCTCACCCCATTAGTTGATCATAGTCCAGAAGAGAAATTCTTATCTGTTAAAAATCAAGACTCAGTGACAATACATATAAGTTTTAATACACAAGGGATGCCTTCTCCTTCAGCATCACCAAACTTACTCACTCCCAGAGCTCCAAAAATAGCTAATATGGCTGCAGATAGAATAGACGAAATAGTTGCAACAAGGTATGCTCCCTTGGTTCTTCCACAAGTCATGTATGCCTTTCCACCAAATGATTATATGAGATACTTTCCCATATTCAATGGAGATGGATCAGTTACTGCTGAAGAGCATTTGAGTTCATTTTATAGTTTTGTAGATAATTTCAATGTAGAGCATGCTGATGTGTGGATGAGACTATTCGTACAGAGTCTAAATGGGGAATCAAGAAAGTGGTTCAGGAGTTTGCCTCTTAATTCAATAGCTGATATTGTAGCCTTAGATGACACCTTTCTTAAACACTGGGCAGACAAAAAGGACTTTTTATACTACATCACCGAATTCAATGCTTTAAGGAGGAAACAAGGTGAATCAATACCTGATTTTACTAAAAGGTTCAACCAGATGTATGGTGAAATTCCAGAGGAGATAAAACCTTCAGGGACATCAATTAAAATCACTTTTGCCAATGCATTTGATGCCGAATTTTCCTTGTTTCTTAGGGAAAGAAGAACCACTACCCTCAGCCTGATGCAAGATCCTTCTATTGAGGTAGAATCAAACATATTAGCAGCAGACAAATTGAAGTCTAGAAGTGATATAGACAGGAAAAAGAAAAAGGAAGAGTTGCCTTCATCTTTTAATTCAACATTTGATTCTAAAATGGATGAAATGGATAAGATGCTGAAAAATTTGACATCTGAAATGGCAAGGTTGAAGATAGAACAAAAACAACCCAGTAGACCTGCACAAGAGGGTGGTTACAAAAATCCAAATCAGTTCAGGAGACCAAACAATGTACCTCAAATCTTACCAAGAGAAAGAAAAAACCAGGATGACCAAAAGGTTTTACCTCCTTTTCAGAATAATGTGGTAGATGAGGATGATACAGAAGAAGACCTTGCAGTTCATTTGAATGATTCTGAATCATCTCCTCTACATGTGACACAACAGGATTATGAAGATGCTTGAGGAAGGGGATGAAGATGAGATTGTCCAATAGGAACCTAAAAGGAAAAAATACAATCTCAGATCTTGTTCGAATGCACCTAAAGTAGATACACTTGTTTCCACAAAGAAGGCTAGTACTCTAGTCAAGACAAGAGTTATCAAAGGTGTTCCCAAGATCCAAGTTGATCAACCATTGAAACAACCTGTCAAGGATAGTACTATTGACATAAAGGAACTAGATAGAAATGTTTCTGCTTTCAGTTTAGAACACGAAATCAACAGAATCAAGATTTCAGTGCCATTATTATAACTCATGAAAACAAAACCTTTCAAAAATACCATCCTCAAGGCTCTACAGGCTCCAACTCATGTAACCTTTTCAGATACAGTCAATCTAGAGGATGAAAACCTTGCTATAACTATTGGACCTCACATTGAAGATAGAATTGATGCCTCTCCACCTTTTTACATTTCATTAAATATCCATGACAAGATATTTCACAACTACTCAATGGATTCTGGTGCCTCGCATAATGTAATGCCTAAGGTGGTAATGGAAGAATTAGGGTTGGACATTACTAGACCATATCATGATCTATATTATTTTGACTCCAAAAAAGTAAAATGCCTTGGAGTTATGAAAGATGTGGTTGTTACTCTTTCCCAATTACCTATGAAAAGTGTGGTATTAGATGTTATCGTGGCTGACATACCACCAAAATTTTGAATGCTTCTTTCAAGATATTGGGCTAAGAATGTAGGTGGTATTCTATAGATGGATCTTAGCTATGCAACTGTACCTATTTTTGGTGGGGAACAACAGAGATTATATAGAGAAGTTAGATTGGCTTATTTGGTAAGTGATCACAATAATCCCACTAATCATCCTATATATGATATAGAAGATGATCTTGGTTCTTCTATTTTTCATATGAGTGAAGAAATGGAAGAAGTATCAGTCGGAAAGACAACAACTGTAGTAGGAGACAGTAAAGACAATTTTGTTTGGAAAATGTATTTTGACGGAGCATGTTCTAAAGAAGGTTCTGGAGCTGCTATTGTCTTCATTTCCCATACCAAGGAGGTTATCCCCATGTCATATAAAATTGAATTTGACACCACTAATAACATCAGTGAGTATGACGCTTTGCTATTAGGTTTGAAAGATACTAGAGATATGGGTGTAGATAAGCTGTCTATTTTTGGAGACTCAGAACTTATTATTCACCAGATCAAGAATATATATCAAACCAAACAACAAAGGTTAAAACTGTACAGAAATGAGGTGTGGGATTATGTGGATAATTTATTTTCGGCATTTAATATTACTTTTGTGCACAGAAATTTGAATCAGTAGGCTGACTCTTTGGCACTTGTAGCTAGCAACTTTAAAACTCCAATGTTTCCTAATCTGAAATTCGAAGTTGAAGTCAGAAACAAACCTTCAATACCAGATAATATAAAACATTGGCAGGTTTTTAAAGATGATGAGGAAATTCAAAGATTTTTGAAAACTATTGAAGAGTTTTCTAACATTTCAATTGATCAAGATGACGAAGATGGGGAAGCAAAAATACATGCTGCAGAAGTCCTTGAAGATACAATTGCTGGCCACAAAATCATTGAACTGAAGACGAACCATCTGTCCAAGGGTTTGGTTCCACTAGAAAGGTTGTTCGATGATAATGATGTTTCCAGGAAGGCTGTTATCCAAACAGAAGAAACAGATGTAGTAGACTATGACATTAGTCTGGATGCAAACCCCAGGTTGGTCAAAATATCTAGGAAACTATCATAAAAACAGAAAGAAGCATATGTTGAATTAATGAAACATTATTCAGACATTTTTGCATGGTCTTATGAAGATCTGAAGGTGTTTGATAAAGATATTATTCAACAAAAAATTCCTCTGAAACCTGGATCAAAACCTATTAAGAAAAAGTTTAGGCAATTTAATCCTTTACTGTTACCTATAATAGAAAATGAGATGAAAAGGTTGATGGAAGAAAAAATCATAGTGCCACTGAGATACTCAGAATGGGTAGCCAACCTTGTACCTGTTAGAAAAAAGAACGGAGAGATAAGGCTCTGTGTAGACTTCAGGAATCTAAACATGTGCTCTCTGAAAGACAATTATCCATTACAAAAAATGGATTATATCTTACAAAGAGTTGTCAGCGCAAAGAGAATATCTATGCTTGATGGATATTCAGGGTATAATCAAATATCAGTAATGGAAGAGGACAAAAAGAAAATGGCTTTTACCACTCCTTGTGGCACCTTTATGTACGAAAAGATGCCTTTCGGATTGATGAACACAGGAGCCACATTTCAAAGGGATATGGACATTGCTTTCATTGGGGAGAAAGACAGGTTTGTGGTTATTTACCTTGATGACATCACTATTTTTTCTGCATATGATGAAGAACATTTAGAACACTTGAAGCAGACCTTTGAGAAGTGCAGGAGGTACGTAATATCACTTAATCCCAAAAAATCACATTTCACCATGGAGGAAGGAAAGATTTTAGGACACATTGTTTCACCTGAAGGTATTAAAATACATCCAGAAAGAGTAAAGGCTATCCAACAAATCGACATTCTGAGAAATAAAAATTCTATTTAGTCCTTCATTGGTAAAATTAATTTTTTAAGGAGGTTTATACCTAACTTTGCAGAAATTGTCAAGTACATTACTGACATGTTGAAAAATGATGCATAAATTAGGTGGATACCAGAAGCGAGAGAATCCTTTGAAAGGATCAAACATGCTATTGGTCAGGCACCTATTTTAATTAGCCCAGATTACTCCAAAGAATTCATGATTTTTTCATTTGCATCAGAGAATACCATAGTTGTTGTTCTTCTGCAGAGAAATGAGCAAGGATACGAGCAACCCATCTCCTTCTTTAGAAAAACCCTCAGAGACTCTAGATTGGAGTATGATTTAATAGAAAAATAGGACTATGCCTTGGTAAAGTCTTTAAAATCCTTCAAAGTATATGTTCTTCAATCTAAAATTACAGCTTATGTCCTAAGCAATGCAGTCAAAGAAATATTGGTTCAGTATGATTGTGAAGGAAAGCGAGGGAAATGGATAACAAAAATCCTGGAATACGATCTCACCATAAAGCCTACTCAGCTGATAAAAGGACAAGGCCTCACCAAATTAATGACATAATCTAATTGAAAGCAATTGGGTTGTACCATCTTTCAGACATGATACAGGATTCTTCAATCCAGATTGAAGAAACAAATTCACAGGTAAACAACAAGTATGTTTCTTAAACATGGTACAAAGATATCATATTTTCTCTGCTGAATTTTCAATCTCCCCCAGAGTTGGATAAATAAAAATTCATATCATTAAAGTTAAGAGATGTAAAGCACTGTATTGTTGATCAGACCCTGTTTTGGAAAGACCGCAACGGTTTTCTGTTGAGGTGTGTGGATGAAAAGGAATCTAAACAAATCTTTCATGATATGCATCATGGTGTCTGCGGAGTCCATCATCATTGGAAGGATACTACCTTCAATATTCTTAGAGCCGGCTATTACTGGCCAGTTCTATTCTCAGATATTTTTGCTCAGGTCAGGGCATGTGAACCTTGCCAGAAATTTGCTGGAAAGAAGAAACTTGTATCTTTGCCTCTGAAACCAATCATCGCCCATGGACCATTTCAACAGTGGGGATTGGATTTCATCGGAGAGATTAATATGTCATCCCCAGGACAACATATATGGATTCTTACAACCACAAATTATTTTATGAAGTGGATTGAGGCAATTCCGACTCGGAATACAACAGACAAGGTAATCATGGAATTTCTAGAAGGATATATTTTTTCCAGGTTTGGTTGTCCTAAAAAACTGGTCACTGATAATGCACAGGCTTTTAAATCAAATTCCATGATTGAATTCTTCAATAAGTATAGTATCAAATTGGTTCATTCTACTCCCTACTACCCCCAAGGGAACAAATTGGCAGAATCTTCCAATAAAACTCTGATAAGAATTATCAAAAAATTACTGACAGGAAATAAAAAATCATGGGATTCCAAGTTAAAGTTTTCCCTTTGGGCTGATCGTATCAGTAACAAGAAGTCTATTGGGACATCTCCTTTCCAGATGGTATATGGGATAGAAACAATTCTTCTAACTCAATTGGGCCTGTCAGTCTTAAAGTTTCTACAAGAAGAGCTAGAGGAACCCAATGATGTCCAAAGAAGAATTTTTCAGATGATTAAAGTTCAGCAGGTCAGAGAACATGTTAATCAGAAAGCTGTTGCTCACCAGAGCAAAATCAAGCCTACATTCGATAAGGGAACTAAGAAAGATGTTTTCAATGAAGGGGATTTGGTGTTAAGATGGGTTGCCAGGAGAGAGGATAAAGAAAAACATGGAAAGTTCGATAACCTATGGCATGGTCCTTTTAGGATAGCCAAGGTAATGAACAATAACACTTTCCTTCTGCATAATTTAGATAACACTGAAATTTTTGAGAGTATTTATTATGGATACCGATGGACGAGCTTCTTGTCAATTCCTTGGGATTGATCAAAGCATGTGATATCTTACAATCCTATAGTCAGTTGAAGATGTTTCTGTTAGCCCTTCCTGAAACTTTTATCATAGACAATAGAATGAGGAAGGATAGGCAGTGGATGAGGACATGGGGAGTGGCTAGGCCGAGACCACCTGACATGAGTGATTTTACGACATACAACAAGATAGAGGTGGATTGTCATAGGAAGCCATTTGAGGCTTGGTGCATGATGGTGAGCATCACAGGTCAGGGGGTATCTGACATCTCAGGGGATGAAAAAACTACAAATTCTTAGGAGGTTGAGCACAGAGGGCTTCCGACAGTGATCCGTTTGACACAGGAGTAGTTAGCAGAGATTGGAAGTGATAAAATTCCAAGTTTTCTATGGGATCCGGGAGTTCATTTTGTTAGCAGGATGTTTTATGTCATGATGACCCAGGGTGCACCAGAGAGACACATAGTCCACCTTGGGTTGGTTTGGAGTGGGCCTGCAGGGACTTGTCCCATGGAGCGAGGCAATTTCTCCCTCTTGATCATCATGATCAAGCATGGAGATGGTTTGACAGGTTCTACTCCCACATAGATATTTTTATATATGCAGTTTTTGGACAGTAGGTCCAATTGCCACAGGTATCTCAGCTTGAGGATCCAGGAGTGGAGGATCTAGTATATATATAGGGAGTAGTTAGGCATGGTCAACGCAGTGCAGGGCCAACATGGTGATCTTCAACAGAGGATAGCATGGGACCCATGGATTGTAGGGTTGATCATTTCACTAACTGACGGGGGCAAGTGGACCTTTGCAGGGGAAAGTTGTTCTGACATTCCATTGAGCTTCAATTTTGAGGAGAGCACATCACTTGAGGGTGTCTCATGGAGGTCTGGCAGTACCTCATTCCAGCATCAACATGGGCATTTTATGGAGGTCGTGTTGATACTGGCAGTATATGGGAGGATGGAATCAGTCAAGGATGAGGCCATCTGTCATGTGCACAAGTTTCACAGTGTTGATATATTTCAGGATTATTCTTCCTAGGGGATTGCATTTCATGTCTTGATATGGGATCCAGGGGGCATAGTGCATGATAGTTCATGTTTGGATGGGGTATACTGTGTCCCATAGGTGGACATGGGATCCTGGTATTATACTTTGAGGGATTTGGTTATTTCTTGCGGACAAGCAATATTCTAGCAGGGAGGACTGTAATGTCCCCACTTTGGGACATCATTACATTAGAGAGGGTTCTGATGACCAGAGTAGCCAGATGGAGGTTATAGAGAGAACATAGATTATTGAGAGGCATTTTGGGGTTCGACTTGCATCTCTCATCCTATTTCATCATTATGATCCATTATGCATAGATTGGCTTTGGTTCTGTTGCATTATGACGATTTCCATGATTTTGAGTATTTTGAGCTAAAGGTCAATTAAATTCACTTAAGAGGTCATTTTGGGAAAAATACTTAGAGTAACCTCTCAGTGTAAAAACTCATTGGAATCGGGAGGAGCAACACTACAGGATAGGATGGTGAGAAGTGACTTTCAGTGGCCAGGGAAGGCACAAGGAGATATAAGGCACTTTTTAGAGGTAAAAACGTTAATTAATTAATTAAAGTGATTTAATTAATTAATTAAATATTAATAAAATGAAAGTCACTTTGGAGGGACAAGGTGAGAAGGAAGTATAAAGGAGAGGAAAGGGCCTCTATTCTTGGATTCATGTGTGATTATCTTTTGATATATGACATCTAGCTAGTGAGCCCAACATTGGGGGTTTTGAGGCTTTTGAATTAACAAACCCTAGAGAATGATTCAGTGGTGAAATATTCCACCTATATTGTCCCAATATTGGTCTTGGGGATGCAATACTCCCCCACACCATTCTAGTTTGGATATACTCAGTGAAAGAGGGTTTTACACTAGCCACAGACACGAGAAGAGAAGGAGGGAACACCATTGGGGGTTTCCAGCAAGGGGGGCACACCATTCATTGAAGGAAGGTTCATTGTAGGAGTTTGAGAGGTATCTTGGAGATTTGAGCACTTGAGTTTTACTTGCAGGGCCTTAGACATGATTTCTAGTGTTTCTTGAGAGAGTTTTATGGTCTAGATGATTCCCTAGAGCATTGGGGCAGATTGGAGAGAAGGAGGGCATTTTTGAGATTCAGATCTATTTAGTTTGGAGAGGTTATACTTAAGATCTGACCTGGGGAATTCACCTAGTGACTTGCAGTTTCCTGATCTATCTTCCTAGCGAGTTTCAGGGAATTTCGAGGCCTCCTTCATCAAGGATGAATTATTGGGCACATTTAGGGTTTTGGGAGGGTACAATTTCATTAGAGGATTCAAGATTTGGAGATTTATCCATAGCATTTCAGCCTGAGACTTCAGGAGGGGGATCCTATCACCCCGATATATCATTTGGCCGAGTTTGGACTCATTTGGAGGCTTCTTCAGTTTGGCTGAATTATTGAGGGTTTCAGTCTTCCAACAGAGCATGGCCTATTTAGTTGTGGGTTCAACACTCCATATGAAAAATGTCTCTTTTGTACTGGTGTTCATTGTGTATTCAACCTTTGAAGGCTTTCATCTTATTTCTGGGAGAATTTTGTAGCAACTCTTCTTATGTTTATGGGAGCCATCTATTCAACATTCTAGATCGACCTCACTCTTGCATCAAGTTCTTTCTCATTATATTAATAAAGGTCAGATCTTGCTATTGGTTCCATATATGGTGTATCTTATACTTTCATTGATTGTATCTTCAGATCTATGTGTGATAATTGAATATAAACCCTAAGGCCTAATTTAAGAGGTCAATCTACAAACACACACATACAAACAAGTAAATCAACAAAGTGTTTGATGATATGCCACACTCATAAACAATTTAAAATTCATCCAAACCATGATGTTCCTGTCATCTTGGCTTGAGAAAAATACATTCCTCAAGCTGGTTTAGATTGTTAGTTCTTTCCTTAAGTTGATCTGTCAATATCTTCTATCTCATTTCTGCTTCTTACTTCTGTGCGTCTATGTTGGTTTCCAAACACTGCTTTTGATATTCAATATTTTCTTCGATCTTTTTGGCTTCTTCTAGTCGAGTTCTTAAGTTATCGATGACCTATTGGGCTTCTTAAAAAATGTGTAGACTTTCCTTTTGTTTCATCAAATCTTTCTTGAGTGAATTGTTTTCTTCTCTTAGTTCATCTAAAGAACTAATCAATTCTTCTTCATAATTGTCTTCCTTTTCAATTAGTTTTTCTATCTCATTTCCTTCATGGCATTCTTTTTCAAGATGTCCAGATTTTTCACAATTAAAACAAAACAACATACCTCTGGTGATTATGTACTATTCATCTTTTGAATCGTCTTGACATGGTGAACATAATTATTCTTGATTTGTATCTACATCTTCTTTGACATTTTCTAAATCTGTGATGGGTGAAGAATATATGTCATGTAACTTATCCCAAAGTTCTTTTGTTCATGAACATTTACCAACCTTTTCTCTTACCGGATTAGGTAATCCTTCCTAGATGAAATCCATTTCTATATTTTTATTCTTCCTCAATTCCTTCTTGGCTGCAGTCTTTGCCCTTTTTGAACTATCATATCCTGTAACAACTAATAGCCAAATATAATGTCCATGTGGCTGTAAAAATACTTTCGTCCTTATGATCCACATCTTATAATTAAAACCATTCTGACCATTAAACATTGGTACTCCATTCTCAGAATAATCCATGATCTCCTTCGAGTGGTTAAACTGTTTCCTGAAGGAACCGACTCTGATACCAATTGTTGGATTACTGAGAGGGGGGGGTGAATTAGTAATAAAGAAATTTAATCATTTTTAACCATATAATCCAAGTGTTATATCAATGTAGCATTATCATCCAACAACTGCAGAGTAAATAAGCAATGAACAAATGAACAATCATACACATACACAATACACCAGTCTTTTACGTGGAAACCCAAAGTGGGAGAAAACCACATAATTATTTTTCTTATATGTCTTGAAGAATTACATTAATTGGAAGAACCAACTTTCTTTGTTTTCCAGCTATAACTGGAAGGAGGCTCCAACCCCATAGTTTCTCAGGCTACAACCTGAGCGAATATCAAACTCCCCAATTATATGGCTACAACCAGAAGGAGGCTACAACCCCTTATGTTCTCTGGATAGAACCAGAAGGTTGCTACAACCACATGACCTTTCCTTGTCCAACTACCATGACGTATAAGTAGAATTATGGAACCACTGTCACACTATCACTTTGGGATATACTATTATAAACTTGTAACAATCAACCTGTAATCAACATGTACCATAAACAAGTGCATCAACCATGCACCAACCTGTACCTCAACCTGTAATGAACCTGTACCATAAACACATGCATCAACCATGCACCAACTTGTACAAAACCTGTACCATGAACAAGTGCATCAACCATGCACCAAAACTGTACAAATAACCTGTACCATGAAAAAGTGCATCAACCATGCACCACACCTATACAAATAACTGGTCGCAAACAACATGTCCAAACAACCTATCGCAAAAACCTGTCTCATAAATCTTATCAACCAAATGAGATATAATCCCCAAGATCAGTCACCAAGACAAATATCAAAGATGTGTATCAACCTACCATAACATACCTTAGAAAGAATCATCAAAAGAATTTATCCTCCCTTGAATTTCGGCCTTCTTTACTTCACCTTCTCTCTTAAATTCATCTTAGATATCCTTTGGTTACCTCGGTCACCAGTAGATATTGAATATGCTCAAGTGTGATATAAAATAAGATAGCCTTGCCTCTTATTTATAATTTCATGTATCTTCCTCAAGGGGTTACCTTTTAACCATCTTAACCCACTTTCCTTATTTTAGGGTTAACCAAGTTCTAACCACTTGTCAATTTAGTAATTTATCCATTAATTTTATTATTTAAATAATTTATTTTGTATCCAATTTGACTTATAGTACACTCATAACTTCACTTTATCTCAAGGGGTTACCTTTTAACCATCTTAAACCACTTTGACTACTTTGACCTTTTGGGGCTTCTAGATGACTCATGAGGGTTCTACTTCACATGGCCATAACTCTCTAACCGTGAGGAGTTATGTGACGTTCCACATACCAATGGAAATGAAATGAAATGTAATATCCATATATAATAGTCTTGAATTTAAATATATCAAAAATCATACCATTATCCATCAAACAAACTTGGGTCCATTACCCAAACCTTGGTTCTAGAGGCTTATAAACACAAAGAAAAATCAAAGGCACGTAGATAGGGGGAGAAGCCCCAAAGGTTATATTCACCATTTTCAATCAACAAGACAACTCTCAAATATGTGCATCAACCAACCATAACACAAAAACTCATAATCATCACCAAGATCAATATGTGCTTCTAATAATATACCAATACAAGTATGCTACATCATCCATAAACCATGTGTCAACAATAATACTAACAAGTGCCTCCAACCATGTACCAAGTATGTACCAATCATGTA
>ML785848.1:248919-262658 GCA_009831015.1 Picea engelmannii | reverse complement strand
GGGGTAGAGACAGGGGGGAAGAAGGAGACAAAAATCGATGGGATGAGGGGGAAGAGAGAGAGGGAGAGGGAGGGAGACGGGGGGAGACAATGAGTGAGAGAGAGGGAGAGAGTGATTGGAGAGAGAGAGAAGAATATAAATAGAGAGAGAGAGAGGTGCAGAGGGGGGGAGAGAGAGGAGGGGAATAGAGAGAGATATTTCATGTTAAAAAAAAACGCATGCATTCCTATTCCTAATAACGTGTTTCCACTTTAGGAACACTTTCACGTTCCTAAAGCACATGCACTCTATTTTGATTTCAATTTTTTTAATGAATGTGCATGTGTTTCTGAGCACGTGTCTTTCAGGAACATGTGCACGTTCTTTAGAAAGAGTACACATTCCTCGAAACATGCCTACATGGCTAGTTGAGTGGAGGTTTGAGAGTTTCAAAACTGTCACATCAGGAATGCATGCACATTCCTAGAAACATGCATGCCGTCCTGCGGGTGTGCATTCCTAATTAACCCATTGCCACTTTATTGTCCACCAACTTTGTGCACTCACCCTATGATAATTGACTAAGCTTTTAGAAACATTTATTCAAGAAGAACAATTGTAAATGAAAATATACAAATCATCATCAATTGTAAGAATATTATTTATGATAATTAATATATCTTCTATTTGAAATGCAGTCTTCAATGAGTTCAAAGATGAAGGGAAAAATTCACATAAGACTCAAAGCAATATAATTTGCAAATAATTAACAAGAATGCAATCATTCCAATTTAACACTACTCATAGATGAACTTTTCTAAATACCGGGTCTTCCAAATTTGATTCAAACCGATAAGAATACGAGTTCCATTCTCTAATTTCCAACCTCCAATTTCCAACTCTTAGAGAAATCTTAATATATGAATAAAACTTGGTGTTAAATTATGATCTTGATTTCTTATGCAGATTAATTATTTTATTTTCTTCAATACTTTGATTCCATCTTAATACACTTCAACAATTTCAAATCGTAATCGAATAGAAATAATTTTGTAGATAAGTAAACATGCATATCAACAACACATATACCCTCGGGAAACCCTGTACAGGGAGAAAAACCCCAGCAAATAATAATCCTTTATTTCATTAATAATGTAAGATCTCTTACAAATATCCACCATGAATGTACTTCTCTCAAAGAGCTTTCCAAGATGACTCTGACATAACAAAGACTTACAAGACCTTGCTGAAATACACCTTTGATATGCTGCCTCTTTATCATTGATGTGCTCCTCTATTACTTCACCCTCAACCTGCATATGAAAACTCTGTTTCAAAATTGTGTTGCAAAACCGTGTTAAGGAGAGGGTTCGACCTCTTCTTATATAGGCTGAAGAGGGGAAGAGGAGAAGCTTGAAATAGTAACCCGATTGCATGCATTAGTCATAACTCAGCTTCATACTTTAGTTCGAACTTAGAACTAGACTTGAGATTGGTTACAACTCAGCATTACACTTTAGTTCAAACTTTAGAACTAGACTTGAGATTGGTTACAACTCAACATTACACTTTAGTTTGAACTTAGAACTAGACTTGATACTGACATGCTTTAGTTCGAACTTAGAACTAGACTTAAGACTTTAGTTGCAACTCAACATTACACTTTAGTTCTAAGATAGAACTAGACTCAAGACTGTAGTTGCAACTCAACATTACACTTTAGTTCTAGACTCAAGACTTTAGTTGCAACTCAACATTACTAAAAATAGACCTAGACTCAAGAATTTAGTTGCAACTCAACATTACACTTTAGTTCTAACATAGAACTAGACTAAGGACTTTAGTTACAACTCTTGACAAGGCAATTTGAAATTTTCTTCATGGCAGATAATTTTTACACGTGCCAACACACTAGATCAATACAATTACATCATTTTCAATATTAGGAATATTGTTTGTTTCTAGCTCATAGGAATTTTACATTCAACCTAAGTTTTGCTAGATACCTTGACTTTTTCTCATGGCTCACAAGATTTGACTAGGCTCACAGAGGTTGTATGTTCCCCCTGACTTTTGTGCTAGTCTATCTATGCTCACAGAGGTTGTACATTCCCCCTGACTTTTGCACTAGACTGTCTATGCCCACAAAGGTTGTATGTTCCCCCTGACTTTTGCATTAGACTCACATAGAATCTCGTTCGTCCTTACTTTTGGTTTGACTCACAGAGGTTGTCTGTTCCCCCTGGATTTTGTCAATACCTCACAAGACTGGTTGATTCTCCAAATGTCCTTGGCTAGCCTCATGGTGGGGCCTCTCATTGGAGAATGACTGTCGATGCTACCAAATTTAACACTCCCTCTTAGGGAGGGAGTCATTCTCAGCGACACCAAACTTGCCTCTCAGTTGCACAAACTATCTCTAGATCAGAGGCTTGGTCAGGATATCAGCTACTTGCTCGCTCATGGCTATGTACTGTAACTTTATAGTTTTTCTCTGGAGTAAGTCTCGAATGTAGTGGTACCTCATGTCAATATGTTTTGACCTGTCGTGAAATACCGATTTCTCTGTCAATTTTATGCAACTTTGATTATCACAGTGAACCACCATCGTCTCAAGCTTGTCACCAAACAACTCAGAAACCAATTTTCTGAGCCATACTACTTCCTTGCTAGCATCACTTGCTGCAATGTACTCAGCCTCTGTTGTAATCTGTGCAATGGATCTCTGCTTTCGTCTTGACCAATAGATCATAGCGGATCCTAAACTGAATCAGTATCTGTAAGAAATCTTCTAATCCACTGGGCTTCCTGCCCAGTCAGCATATGCATACCCATGCAAAAATAAACCACCACTGGATGTATATCTCAGACCATAAGTAATGGTCCCTCTGAGATATATCAAGATGTGCTTTGCTGCCACCCAGTGTCTCTGTCTCGGTTCAATCATGAATTGACTCATTGCAATCACTGCATAACATATATCTAGCCTAGTTTGGATCATGTACATCAATGATCCAATTAGCTGCCTATACATGGTGGGATCCACCAAATCTAAACATGTATTAGAATCATGCAACTTCTTCAAGTTGGTAACCATCGGAGTAGACATGGATTTTCAATCCATCATACCAAACCTCTTTAGTACATCCACTATATACTTTCCTTGTGCCATAAATATCTCGCCCTATCTTTGTCACACTTCCAATCCTAGGAAGTAATGCATCAAGCCTAAGTCTTTCATCTCGAATTCTGAGGTTAGCTCCCTCTTACACTAGGATATTAGCCCTTCATTTCCTATTAGAAAGATATCATCAACATACAGGATTAGTATAATAGGTTGGCTACCTCTTACATCAACATCACTTTTCTGAAAGCCCAGGCTTTTAAGAAATCCATCAATCCTATCATACCAAACTTTGGGAGCCTACTTAAGACCATACAAGGCCTTCCTTAGCTTTCATACATGAGTGCCTTTGTTATGCAGTATAAAACCATCTAGCTGTTCCACAAAGACCTCCTGTTCAGTCTCTCCATTCAAGAATGTTGTTTTTACATCCATCTGATGTAGTTTCCAACCAAGTATGGAAGCTAAAGAAATAATAGCTCGAATGGAGGTATACCTGGCTACATGAGAAAAAGTCTCTTCGTAGTCGATTCCTTCTTTCTGAGTGAAGCCTTTGGCTACAAATCTTTCTTTGAACTTTTCCACACTTCCATCAGCGACATGTTTGATCTTATAGATCCATTTGGAAGAAACCACTGATTTGTCTTTTGTCCTTGGCACAGTGTCCTAAACATTGTTTTTTATAATAGACATGTATTCCTCAAGCATGACATCATTCCATTCTTGTAATTTATCTGCTTCTTCAAATGAAGAAGGTTCGACATCACTAATGCTACTCATCAGTGAAACATAGCCTCCAAACCTATGAGACCTCTTCCTTTCCCTGAAAGTTCCTTTGGGAGCAGTTATCCTTTCTGCTTCCTGGACTATTTCTTTAAGCCACCCTGGCTTCCTTTTGGCTAGAGGTTCTTCAATATTTCTTTCTAACACTTCAACGGGTTATAGGGGCTCATTACTTGGCCCTTCATGAGGTTCCTCCCTCTAATCATATGACTCTTCATTTTCAGAAGAGGGTGAAGGTGGTTGAACTGCTTCTGAATCCTGCTGAAACTCTCTAGATTTCTTAAATGTGGCTTACTCATGGAAAGTCACATATTTTCTTACCTCTATTTGCCTCTGACCTGGTACATAAATCCTGTAAGCTTTGGAGTTCTCACTGTACCCTAAAAAAATCCCTTTCTTTCCTGAGGGTTCCATATTTGTCTTCTTTTCCTTAGGGACATGAATATACACATGACATCCAAATATCCTTAGATGCCCTACTTGAGGTTTGATCCCTGAGAAGACTTCTTCAAGAGTCTTGTCCTTAAAAATAGAATGTGGACACCTATTCTGAATATACATGGTAGTGGATGTAGCTTCTTCCCATAAATAATTTGGTAGATCATGGTCAAACATCATTTCTTTCACTACCTCACAAATAGTCCTATTTTTCCTCTCAGCAACACCATTTTGTTGAGGATTATATGGCACGATGAACTGTCTCTTGATTCTTGCTGACTTGCAGAAATCCTCAAACTCAAGATATTCAAACTCTCCTCCATTGTCTGTTTTAAGGATTCTGATGTGTTTCCATGTATGCTTTCCAATAAAGGCTTTATACTCTCTGAATTTATCAAATGTGTCACTTTTAGATTTAAGAAAACATATCCAACATTTTCTTGAGTAATCATCAATAAAAATGACATAATACAAACAACCACTGAGTGAGGGCGATGACATGGGACCACATACATCAGAATGAACCAGATCTAAGATGACCTGAGCTCTATTGTCACTACTAGGAAATACTTTCTTTATATTTTTACCTAGCATGCATCCCTTTGCAAATTTCATTTTTACTAAGAGAAATAGAGGGCATGCCACATACCATGGTTTGTATATCTGGAAGAGATTTGTAATGAAGATGTCCAATTCTTCTCTGCTAGAACGTGCTGGAGCTAGTCGCATCATGAGACAATGCCTGAACTGACTGTCCTGACATGAAATATAGTCCTCCACTGCAAGTTCCAATGGGTTCTGTTGTACTTAAGTGGCTATCTTTAGCCCATAGTAGTGCCTCCCTGTCCTTGAAGATCACCCAATATCCCTTGTCCTCAAGGGTTGAAACTGATAGTAGATTCTTCTTAAGCCATGGAACATATAATACTTCATCAACATGAAGTCTAGCCCCAGATTCCAATCTGAAGGAGCTAGATCCTACTCCCTCTATCTTGTAACATTTTTCATCCCCAAGCTCAACCTGCTCTGCAAAAGATTTTGTCTCAAAATCTGAGAGGATCTCCTTGTACCCTGTCATGTGCTTTGATGCACCACTGTCTACTAACCAAGTTTTCAGCCCTATGGAAACTGAACTGGATAAAGGAGAATCCAAATAATATTCTTTCCTATTTTCTTTCTCATTAGAAGGACTTTTCTGATTTCTTTTGGATTTATCATCCTCAGCAGTTGAGGCATGATGTTTCCCTTTCCTAGGATATTTCTTTCTAAACCAACAATCTTTAGAAAAATGACCCAACTTATTACAACTAAATCATTTAATATTATATGTATCAATATTATTTCCTTTGAATGTACCTTTGATGTTTGGCTTCCATTGAGAGCCTTTTTGGAAAGTGTCTTTCTTCTTTCCCTTGAATCTTGATGCTAAATTTGAGTGCTCTTATTTCGTTGGCTCGGTCCTAGTAGCTGTGTGACTCTCCTCCTAGAGTCAATCATGCCATAACCTCTCAAACGTGGGCTGAATCTCTCTCCCACTTACACTGGATAAGAAGGTCTCCCATGAAGAAGGAAGACCATAAAAAATGGCCTGCACTAAATCATCATCGTCCACTGTCACCCCTGTGACCAAAATTTGATCTCTGATCTGAGCTATCATGGAGCAGAAAGATGCCACTGATTCACCTTTCTCCATATTCAAATACTTAATCTTGTTCTTAAGTGTCCTCTTCTGAGTTGGATCCTATTTCTCATACAGATTCACCAAGGTATCCATACAGTCCTTAGTAGTCATCAACGAAGTCATTGCAGACATTATACTGTCTTTGACTGAGTCAAAGATGATTCGCTTGGACTTTTCTTGAATCTTCCTAAAATCCATTCTTCTGACATTATTCGTTGGTTCCTCCACCACTGTGGTCACATACTACTCAAGATCATGCTCTTGCAAGATATTTGTTATACAAATCTTCCACACATTAAAGTTGGTAGCTCCTTCGAGCCTATCTTGAGCCCTGACTGAAATGGAGGATGCCATGGTCCTCACACTGGAAACTTAATCAAGCTCGCTTGGATCTATGTGTACCTGTTGTTGCACTTCAACATGTTTAACACCCTAAGCTCTGATACCATGTTGAATTATGAGCTTGATTTCTTATGCAGATTAATTCTTTTATTTTCTTCAATACTTTGATTCCATCTTAATACACTTCAACAATTTCAAATCATAATCGAATAGCAATAATTATGTAGATAAGTAAACATGCATATCAACAACACATATACCCTGGGGAAACCCTGTACATGGAGAAAAACCCCAGCAAACAATATTCCTTTATTGCATTAATCATGTAAGATCTCTTACAAATATCTACCATGAATGTACTTCTCTCAAAGAGCTTGCCAAGATGACTCTGACTTGACAAAGACTTACAACACCTTGCTGAAATACACCTTTGATATGATGCCTCTTTATTACTGATGTTCTCCTCTATTACTTCACCCTCAACCTGCATATGAAAACTCTGTTTCAAAATTGTGTTGCAAAACTGTGTTGAAGAGAAGGTTCGACCTCTTCTTATATAGGATGAAGAGGAGAAGAGGAGAAGCTCGAAATAGTTACCTGATTGCATGCATTAGTCATAACTCAGCTTCATACTTTAGTTCGAACTTAGAACTAGACTTGAGATTGGTTGCAAGTTAGCATTACACTTTAGTTCAAACTTTAGAACTAGACATGAGATTAGTTACAACTCAACATTACACTTTAGTTCGAACTTAGAACTAAACTTGAGACTGACATGCTTTAGTTCGAACTTAGAACTAGACTTAAGACTTTAGTTGCAACACAACATTACACTTTAGTTCTAAGATAGAACTAGACTCAAGACATTAGTTGCAACTCAACATTACACTTTAGTTTTAGACTCAAGACTTTAGTTGCAACTCAACATTACACTTTAGTTGCAACTCAACATTACTAAAAATAGAACTAGACTCAAGAATTTAGTTGCAACTCAACATTGCACTTTAGTTCTAACATAGAACTAGACTCGAGACTTTAGTTACAACTCTTGACAAGGCAATTCGAAATTCTTTTGATGGCGGATAATGTTTAGACGTGCCAACACACTAGATCAATACAATTACATCATTTTCAATATTAGGAATATCATTTGTTTCTAGCTCATAAGAATTTTACATTCAACCTAAATTTTGCTAGATACCTTGACTTTTGCTGATGGCTCACAGAGGTTGTATGTTCCCCTTGACTTTTGCACTACTCTGTCTATGCTCACAGAGGTTGTACGTTCCCCCTAACTTTTGCACTAGACTGTCTATGCTCACAGAGGTTGTACGTTCCCCCTGACTTTTGCATTAGACTCACATAGCATCTCATTCGTCCTGACTTTTGGTTTGACTCACAAAGGTTGTCCGTTCCCCCTAGCTTTTGTCAAAACCTCACAAGACTAGTTGATTCTCCAAATCTCGCTAGCTAGCCTCAGGGTGGCCCATATGGCCTCTCATTGGAGAATGACTATCGATGCTGCCAAATTTAACAAAAAATACCAATTTTTTTCTTCTTCCATTGATTCTTTGTACAAAAGAAAAAACTAAAAGTTTCCTGGTAATGCCATGCCCACTCTAGCATGAGCGCCTCTTATGGAACCAGTGTGCTCCTCCCTCACTCTAAAGTCTGTATTCTCACTCTTACTCATGGTTCTTTAATAGCCATGTGAGTTTGTTTTCCTTCTCCTTGAACTAAGGTCTCAAATCCTCCATTTCCACCTACAATCCAAACCATAATTTTATTTTTTTTAAATTAAAATTAAATATGAAAAACTAACTCTAAAGTAATCTAAATTAAAATTAAATAATAAAATAAAATTTACATAAGATAAAACTAAACTTAAATATATATATATATATATATATATATATATAATAAAATTAAAAGAATAAAACTTAATCTAATAAATTGTAAATAAAACAAAATTAAACCAAAGTAATCAAGTCAAACTAAACTAAATAAAACAAAACAAAACTAGGAATAGCTGGAAAAACTTAACTAAAGAAAATTAAACTAAACTAAAACGGTAAAAATTAAAATTAAAACAAAGTAAAACAAAACTAGGAATAGCTGGAAAAACTTAACTAAAGAAAATTAAACTAAACTAAAATGATAAAAATTAAAATTAAAACAAAGTAAAACTGAACTAAAGAACTACAATTATTTAAAATTAAAATTAAAACAAAATAAAACTGAACTTAAAAAACTACGATTATTTTAAATAAATGGAAAAAGTAATAACTGAACTAGATTTATCAATAACTAAAAAAATAATAAAACTGAAACTAATAGCACACTAAAGCTAAAGTAATTCGAAAATTAATCTAAATTAAAGTAATCGTGGCCCTTTTAACTTTTCACCCAGGCATTTATGCAATCGAAGGTTGAGACATCACATAAACAAATGTAACAAGGCTGCATGGCAGCTTATACCTGCCGATGAGGGTACTTTCCTTGCCTACTGGTATATACTTGTTTGTATAAAGCCCACTAAAATAATATATATATTTAAATTCAAATTAATTTAAATATATTTCAATAAAATATTTATAAAAAAACTTTTGAAGTGTATGCTAGCAGTAAAAATAGCAAGAGAATAAGGTTTATCTCGTTTCAACAGTGAAGTCCATGTGACCTTTGCTTCACTCGCTAATCTTAGCACCGATTTCAGAAATCCCTAAAATGAATCCAGTTGCCCGTAAAATGGCGGTCCCTCTAGCTTGATTGACATCGCTTTAAATCGCTCGCAGGCTGCCATTTGTGCTTCTTTAGACTGCCTGGTGGAAAAAAATGGCAAAACCCAGAAACAGAAAACCTAGAACCCTGTGAAAGAGCAGATTGTTGGCCAAGAAATACCGAATCGATCGCCGGAAAAAAAAAACAAAAACGAACTAAAACTCACAGCAGCAGCCCCTTATACGCCGTTTCTGCATACCGCCGAAGAGAAAAAACTGGAGCCGACTTCACCGCCTTCGCAGACAACCGTAAAAATGTTTTCCGTCGAAAAAACCCGCGTCTCAATCGAAAAAAAATACCGACTTGCGAAGCCGTGTACAAGGGCTTGATCTGCACTGCATCGACTGTAGTGACACTTTAAACTGTATAATGAAATAGCTAACATTTTTTACGCACACATAGTACCATTGAAATTAGCACTTACTAATTGAATTCCACCGCTGTAAACCGCATAATGAAATAGCTAACAATTTTGATGCACACACAGTACCATTGAAATCAGTACTGACCAATTGAATTAGAATCTAACATACACCAACTAATCGTACCTACTGGATATAGTTGTAATGGCATCTACTAGTGTTCAAATAGAGACCATATAAACTGTTCCATCAAAATTGCAAAACTTACTGTAAATTGTATATATTACATTGAAATGAGCAAAAACAATTTAGATAAAAGTAAGTATTAGTGAATCCCTGTAATGCTAAATCTAGGCATGTTAGTTTCAATAGTGATAAGATATAAGTGGGGCATTTACTGGTGTTTGGAACACATGTGAACTATCCCATCATAATCAAAAAAACCACTGTAAAATGTATACATTACATATGAACAATAATTTAAATTGAGAGTCAAGTGCTAATGGAGGTGTATACATTACATATGGACAACAATTTAGATGGGAAGTTGAGTGCTAATGGATCTTCGTAATGCTAATCCAGACACATTAACCTTAAAGATGAGATGAGAGGAAGCTTGTTAAAAAAGTAAAGGAAAAAAAAACATATCTTGAAGGGCAGAACCTTCCTGACAATATCTCCGCTGAGAGTATCAATCTGCTTATCGAGGCTCCTCAGCGTCTCCTGCTTTTGGGCCTCCAGCTTCTCGAGAGCCAGGGCGAGTTCCTTCTCCACCTGGCCTCGGGATTCGCGAAGCTTTTCATCGAGCTCCGCGGACATCTCCTTCTTCATCTGGTTCAGCTTCGCCGAGACCTCCGCCCGGGCGACCTTGAGCACTGCCTCTGCCTCCTCCTGGAGTTTCTTGATCTCACCCGAGTTGTCCCGCAGGCTCAAGAGCTTCTTCCTGATCGCCTCGTCCCTGTCGTCCATGAACTTGCCGATGGGCTTGAACCAGATGGCGTCCAATGCCACCATGAGCAGAAGGAATTCCCTGATTATGATGGGGAGCGTGAGGTTGAATTCGAAGAGCTTAGCCTTCTCAGTCTCTTCGGCCAAGGCGGGCAGAGCCACCATGGCGGTGTTCATGGCGATCAGGCAACCATTTCTCAGGGCCGCGACACTCGCTAATCTTAGCACCGATTTCAGAAATCCCTAAAATGAATCTAGTTTCCCATAAAATGGCGGTCCCTCTAGCTTGATTGACATCGCTTTAAATCACTCACAGGGTGCCATTTGTGCTTTTTTAGACTGCCTGGTGGAAAAAAATGGCAAAACCCAGAAACAAAAAACCTAGAACCCTGTGAAAGAGCAGACTGTTGGCCAGGAAATACCGAATCGACCGCCGATAAAAAAAAAATGAACTAAAACTCACAGCAACAACCCCTTATATGTCGTTCCTGCATACCGCCGAAGAGAAAAAACTGGAGCCGACTTCACCGCCCTCGCAGACAACCGTAAAAGTGTTTTCCGTCGAAGAAACCTGCGTCTCAATCGAAAAAAAATACCGACTTGCGAAGCCGTGACAAGGGCTCGATCTGCACTGCATCGACTGCAGTGACAGCTTATGTCGTATGTCCGCAGGTTTGAATAGCCAATGATATCTTGACACAAATAAAAATTAATAAATGAAATAAATAAAATAAATCTATTGCTAAAGTGTTACATTAGAAAGTCATATTAATTTATGTCCGCATTTATGAACCATCGTTTAATTCAGCAATAAGAGGTAGATTTGAATAGCCAATAAGATCTTGACAAAAAAAATTTAAAATAAATGAAATAAATAAAACAATTCGATTTCTAAAGTGTTACATTAGAAAGTCATATTAATTTTTGGTCAACTGGTGAATTGATATATAGTCAATGGTGAACTCATCACTATATACCATGCCTATCGGCAGGTATAATAAGAGAAATGTGGAGACACACTGCATTAGAGAAGGGACATCACATAAACAAATGTAATAAGAGAAATGTGGAGACACAATGCATTCTAATATTTAAAAAAAAACAGGCAGTTTCATATATATACTCTTTTAAGGCGTGGAATGAATTTTCAGGCAAGTCTTTCTTAAATTTTCTAGATTGGAAAAATGACATGAGTTTTTTCAATGAAAATTCGAGGCTTGTAAAAATAATGCTTCGTGTAAATCTTAAAACTGTGAGCTCGTCTGTACTCATGGACATTTATTTTTCTAAGGCGCTCATATCAATCTGTGTATGGGTAAGCTTTTGATTGTATTGTTTCAATGTGCCAAAGAATAAAAATTGCTAGCATAATTTGTTTTTTAATTCAAATTTAATTCCTTTTAATTTCGTCACCTCAGTTCAATTCTTTGACATATATTTTTGGAGGGCATGGATTAATCATATTAGAATTTGGATTTTAGTTAAATTATTTTAATCCACCAAAATTCTTAACTAATTTATTTATACATTGGAGATCAAAACTTTGTGAAATTGTTAGAACATCATTTTTTGCAAATCGAGACATGAAATCAACTTGAATAAGTTTAGATAAGCACACAAGCCATGTTGAATGACCAGAGAATGAATAAACTCAAACATCGCAATTATGGCGTGACAATCCATCAACAAAATCATAATCATCATCCCATAAAGATAAACCCAAAAGAAACTAGGATATGGGAAGTCTAACACCAAAGAAAGGGAACCATCAAAACATCCTTTGAAATCAAGTTAGACAAAACCAAAAGAAAAATGAAAGCAGTGCTTTATAAAATTCAAATGGGTTCCCCTTTATTTATGAAAAAATAAGGGGCACTATTGAGGCCTCAACACCTTGCAACTTGAAAACATGCACAATACAACATGTACCACCACAACAATATTTGCAAAAACTTGCAATTTACCTCTCAACAACTCCCCACATGCAATCGTGCAACTTTCAGATTTTCATACAAGCATTTTTCTTGCTGCTAGAAAATAAAAATGTGCGTGACAAGGACAAGAAAATCCCCCTATTTTTTTTTGTAACTACATGTTTCTCACTACATCTAAGATCAAGAATCACTACGAACACAAACTAGGACAAATAGGTAAATTCTCCCTTCACCATATTTCACTTTCTTGTCTTCACAAAGCTACATTGATGTCGTTCTCGGCAAGGACTTCCACGGGAAAAGGCAGGCTCTACAAAAAAAATCTACGAACCTCCCTCATGAGAGATATTAGGCCTATAGTGGATTTGATACCATGAAAAACTTCTCTTGTTAGTCTAAAGACAAAAATGAATGGCTAAAGAGATTGTCACATTGAGAAAAGATCTTCAAAAGAAAAATATGCAGAACAACTCAAAAGTTTTGGATGACATTATCAACAGTCAAAGGCCTAGTCATGATAAGTCCATATGTGGATACAATCAGACAGAAAATGGATCAAGCTCCAAAACAACAGATCAAGAAACATATCCAAAAATCTATGCAGAAAGAGTCAGAGGGGATAGAAAGTTCTACAAGGAAGATGATAGGGATACTCCTCCACTGAGAAGATTCATATTTCAGAAGTCAGAAACAAACAAGACTTGGGGAGAAGATGGATTCATAAGAGTAACTCATTTTATTATATTTTCAACTCCCGGGTATGAAACTATCTTTTTTGGTTTATGTTATGCATGCAATAATTTTGGACATAAAGTTGTAAATTGCAGAGCTAATAGCAGGAACATAAGCAACTTTGAAAGCCATACACAAAATGGTTATCCAAGAAGGTCTAGTGAAACACATAGAAGAAGCTACAACAGGTTTGAATCATTGAACACTGAAGTGGAATGCTACATGTGCAACAATTTTGGACTCATGGCCAAATATTGTAGAATGACAATCCCTCCTAGATAATCACCACAAAATAACAACAGTCATAGACAAGAACCTCATAAGAGAACATAGATAAGAGATAAGAATCAATATAGCAATGAAGAATGCACACTCTCTCTACAAGCTAATCATAAGAAACGTGGTTGGTATGTTGACAATGGTTGCTCAAAGCACATGACGGGCGATGAAGAAAAGTTTCTAACATTGAGAAAGGAAAGAGATGGATTAGTCTCTGTTAAGAACCAAACATCAATATAGCATAGAAAAACCTCAGAAAAAGTACTCAATGCCTTGAAAAAGAGATAATTTCAGATAATAAGCCTCTTCGAGGGGGCAACCTCCTTTTACCCCACTTAAATGTTCAAGTACAAGAT
>ML785848.1:232903-245244 GCA_009831015.1 Picea engelmannii | reverse complement strand
ATTTCTCTGATATGTCTTCTCTTCAATGCCACAGGTCTGATCAAAATTGGATGTGCCAAGTGGAATTTACGATAACTTCCCCACAACTTGTTGATTTTTGGCCTTTCCAGGAGATCTCACTTGTATAGTGTGCCCCGCACAAACTAATTGATATAAAATTATTAAAATCGCACCCACAATACTACAGACTTTCCAAGATCCAATGAAACCAGTCCCACACAATTTGGATACTCTAAGAAGAAGTTGTGATTGTTTTACCGGGAACACCTTCTTGAGACTAGACAATAGGACTAGTCAGATACCCTATCTTACACAGGGTGTATATACAAATTTAAGATGACCCAGAAGCTGAAATTTTTACCACAGATAAATCACTAATATCTGTAAATGGTCTCCAGAGTTCAGGGTCTGAAACATTACAGAAATTTTTTTATAGCGAAAAGGATGCAAAGACTCATTTCAGGATGATTCCAGAACGCTATCTTGTATAGGCTATATCTCCGAAAGTATAAGGCCTCAGGAGCTAAATTTTGAACCCAACGTACCTTGATCCGTCTACTAAATACAATTCGAGCCGTTCCTTCTGAAACGTTGTAGAAAAAAAGTTATGGAGAAAATTCCACGGTGTCTCAGATGTAGCAGCGAAACCCCAAGACCTTGAGCTCTGAAACCATATGTTAAGAACCAAACATCAATATAGCATAGAAAAACCTCAGAAAAAGTAATCAACGCCTTGAAAAAGAGATAATTTCAGATAATAAGACTCTTTGAGGGGGAAACCTCCTTTTACCCCACTTAAATGTTCAAGTACAAGATGATTCAAAATGAAAATGTCTCCTTGGCATATATAGGAGACTAGGAGGTATAATTACAACTAATGGCCTAAAGCCGACATAAATAAAATAACATTACTAATATAATATGCCCCAATTAAGGGGTAATGGGCCAATATTAGGGCTTAACAGTATCCTTTGGAAACGACGACTCAACTAGAATAATTGGAAATGGCACACTTAGAATTGGAAAAAGGGATACCAAGGCAGGAAATGTTCTACTAGTGGAAGATATGAAACATAATCTTCTAAGTGTAAGTAAAATGCAAGGTCACAAGCTTATTTTAGATTCACATAAATGTGAGATAAGAAAAGAAGGTTTAGGAAAATTGGTTGCAACAACTATAAGAACTTCAAGCAACATATATGTATTAAGTGAAATCGAAAATAAAAAGTGTTGTCTAGGGAAGGAAGATGGAGTTTGACTATGGCACAGAAGAATGGGTCACATAAACTTCGGTAACCTCGTCCAAGTCAGCAAAAATGAAACATTCATAGAAATGCCCTAGATCATGAATCCAACCAACACTTTATGCAAGCATCGTCAACAAGGAAAGAAAACAAAGACCAGGTTCAAATCAAAGGAATACTCAATGACAAGAACATTGGAAATTGTGCATACTGATCTAGTTGGACCAACTAGAAAAAATGTTTTAAAAGGTGAGCAATACTTTATGTTATTGGTTGATGATTATACAAGAATGATTGCAGTTTGTTTTAAAAATCAAATGCTTGAGATCTGATAATATAGGAGAGTTTACTTCAAAGGAATTTATGGATTTCTACAACAAGCATGGTATAAAAAGACAATTCTTCGTTGCTAGAACACCTCAACAAAATGGGGTCATTGAAAGAAAGAACAAGACAATACAGGAAATGGCTCGAACAATGTTAATGGATCCCAGGTTGAAAAATGTTTTTTGGACACATACAATGCATACAACAGTTCACATTCAAAACTAAGTAATGCTCAGTAACAATAGTGACAAAAATCCTTACGAGCTATGGAAATGAAGACCATCAAATGTGAAGCACTTCAGAGTCTTTGAAAGGAAATGCTACATCAAAAAAGAAGATGGCAGAATGTGAAAGTTTTATTCTTGTGTAGACAAAGGCATACTTGTTGGTTACTCAAGTACAAGGAAAGCATACAAATGTTATAATCTAAGGATCAACAAAGTTGTGGAAAGCATCAATGTAATGGTTGATGAGATAGGTGGACAAAAATTAAAGGAAGAAGAAAAAGAGTCAATGGAACAGGTTTACGAAGAAGAAGGAAAGGATGAAGAAGCAACAGAAGGGGAAGATGAAGAAGATCAAATAGGATTAGAAGATAAAGAACAAAAATTACTTCCAAATACACCTATCAAATGAATATCGAAGAATCATCTGTCAGATCAAATTATCGGGAACAAAGATGCAAGAGTTGAGACTAGAAGAAGAATTTGTTCACCAAAACAACTACACCTAGCACTATTATCTTCGATTGAACCAAATAGTTTTGAAGAAGCCAACAAGGATGCATTTTGGATAAAGTCAATGGATAAAGAATTGGATCAGATAGAGAAGAATGACACTTGGGAATTGGTTCCAAGACCAAGGTACAAGAATGTAATTGGCACAAAATGGAAATTTAGAAATTAATTGAATGAAGATGGACAACTTACCAAGAACAAAGATAGATTGTGATCTGGATTTATGTAGGAACACAATGAAATACAGAAATACACATAAACGTAGAGATGCAGCAGAAATAAGACTTCATTTCATTAATAACAAATGACTGAAAAATGCTTACAAACAGAATGAAAATAAACTAGCTAGGGCGTTGGTAGCTTATCTCTGAGAAGAGATGTGGCGGCTACTGGCCTTTGAACTGCCTATTACAATGAGGCTCGAAGGCCTATATATTACTAAGAAACAATGGAAAACCCTAACATCCAAAAACCTAACCCTAGGAGATGAAACACCAGAATATGGGCCCCGTTGGGGTAAATTGGTACATCAATTTCCCGGGGTCGTAACTTTGGCATACTATCTTCGTTTGACGCACATGATACATCGTTAGAAATATCTATCCGAGGACTAGACTGTTGAAAACGAATATCAAGGCTGGAACAGACTCATATTCATCGCAACATTCATGCCCAAAAAACATCGTTTAGGGCCTCAAAACAGCTCCGAAAGTTCAGGACCTGAAGAACTGCTAAAAATAGTAAATTGTGCTACAATTAAGGAAACTAAAAAACTAAAAGAAACAATGGTGTGGGTCCAAGTGGAATAGGCGGGTGGCCACCAATATCCACCTGGATCAGTCCTCCCCCCTTCGGAAGAAATGGTCCCCATTGCGTTGAGTTCCTCCATGAGATGAAGAAACTTCTGCTGAACTTGGTCCCTGGTGAGCCACTTGCCCTGGTGAAGGAGTTGGCCTGCATTGACAACTCGACATAGCTAGATCCTTTGTTGGTGGGTGTTCTTGATCTGTGTGTCCATAATTCGATTAGTTGTGTCTTGTTCCATGCAATCTGGGTTTAACTCTATTGGTGTGAGTTGTTCTGCCATGTCGGATGTGTCTAGTAGAGGTGGAAAGTAGGGCCGAAGGTGGTCCACATTGAACACTGGGTGCAGACCAAGGAATAGTGGAATACCGAGCTCAAAGGCATTGTCCCCTACAACCTTGGTGATGGTGTATGGCCCATATCGGAGTGGACGAATCTTGCGGTAGGGTCCAGCGAGGCACTCCTTTTGCAAATGTAGCCACACTTTGTTGCCCACCTGGAAGTTGTGTGGCACCCAATGTTGATCATGTCGTTTCTTGTAATTAGCATTGGCTCTGTCCAAGATGTCATGAACTTGTTGGCGGATGTGTTGAATGCGCTCAATGAAGTTGTTTGCCTTGTCAGCCTTAGACTGGACATGGGCTGAATCTGCCCGAGTAGCCGCAAATGGCATGGCCACGTCAATGGGACATAGTGGTTGGAATCCCAAGCCCACTTGAAAGGGGTTGTGGCTAGTTGAGAAATGGAGAGCCCATTTGTAGCTGTGTTGTACATAGGGGAGGCTCTCATCCCATGTGCGTGGATGCTTTAAGTTGTACATGCACAGAATGTGTACAATCATCTGGTTGACGACCTCTGTCTGGCCATCAGTTTGGGGATGGAAAGCTGTGGACTTGGTGAGCTTGGTGTCCAGCATCGACCAGAGGCTGGACCAAAATGTACTGAGTAACCTGCTATCCCGATCTGAGATGATAGACTGTGGGATCCCAAAGTGTACCCACACTCGTTGAAAGAAGAGTTTAGCAGTGGCTTTTGCTATGATATTCTTCTTGCAGGCCATCATAATGGACATCTTCGAGAATCGGTCAATGACCACAAAAACACAGTCATTTCCATGCTTAGTAGAAGGAAGGACCGACATGTAATCCATAGAGATGGATTCCCAAGGTTGACTGGGGGTAGGAAGTGGAGTATAGAGGCCTTGCTTCTTGATGGTCGGTTTGACAATGGCGCAAGTAGTGCAGGACTTGATGTACTTCCCGACATCCTGTCAAAGGTTCGGCCAATAGAAATACTTTTGCAGTACTTCCATGGTTTTCTCGACCCCGAAATGCTCATCGACCCGACTGTAGTGCGCCTCCAAAATCATCTTGGCATGCTCGCTTGAAGGAACACAAAGGTGTCCCAGGTGACAAAGCAGGGTATCTTGGAGGTGAAAATTGGGAACTTGCTTACCCTCCAAGAGTGTATTGTATGTGTGGCCGATTTCTAGATCACTTGTGTAGAGAAGTGACCAATCAGAAGTCTCATGCCCACAAGAGTTGAGCACAATGGTTAGCGCCACAATGGGTGGTCGATTGAGGAAGTCTGCAACATTATTGGTGCTGCCTTTCTTGTACTTAATGTTCAAATGAAACTGTTGCAGGTATGTGGACCACTTATGATGGAGATCGTTCTGCAACTTCCCTTGTGTCTCTATGAACTGTAGGGGTCGGTGGTCTATGTGGATGACTGTTTCCTTTCCCAAAATGTAATGCTTCCATTGCCGACAAGCCTGCACAATGGAATACATTTCTTTGTCATAAGTGGAATACTTCTGGACTGTGTCGGAAAGTGTCTCCCTGTGATATGCCACTGGATGCCCATGTTGAGTAAGGACTGCCCCAATGGCATAGTCAGAGGCATCTGTCTCAATCTCAATTGGTTGTTGCAAGTCTGGTAATGTGAGCACTAGTACAGAGCAGAGGCGATGCTTCAACTCCCCGAACACCTTCTGTTGAGATTCAGACCAAAAGAATTTTGCTTTAGCTCCTCCCTTGGTGACTTGACTCAAGGGCCAAGTGATATGAGAGATTCCCAACACAAACCTATGGTATAAATTGGAAAGACCTAAAAAGCTGCGGAGCTCTGTTAGGGTGGTTGGGGATGGCCAATCTCGAATGACTTGGATCTTTGCTAGATCCACATGCACCCCCCACTCATCAATAATGTATCCCAGATACTGAACCTGGGTCATGCCAAAAGTGTATTTCTCCAAATTGGCACACAACTTGTGTTGTCGCAGTGTTTGGATGACCTGTCAGATGTGGTGGAGGTGCTCTTCCCAAGTCTGGCTGAAGATCAGAATGTCATCCAAGTACACCACTACAAATGAGTTGGTGAATGGCCATAGGATGTCATCCATTAGCCTCATGAAGGTTGCAGGGGCATTCGTCAACCTAAATGGCATGACCAACCATTTGAAAAGGCCCTCCTTGGATTTGAAGGCAGTCTTCCACACATCAGAGGGTTCGATTGGTACTTGGTGATACCCCAAATTCAAGTCAATCTTGCTGAAATATTTCTCCCCCTTGAGTTGGTCCAGAAGGTCATCAATCCATGGGATCGGGTACCTATTTCGAATAGTGATCTTTTTCAGTGCCCGATAGTCAATGCAAAGTCTCCAAGT
Source organism: Picea engelmannii (assembly GCA_009831015.1). NCBI lineage: Eukaryota > Viridiplantae > Streptophyta > Pinopsida > Pinales > Pinaceae > Picea > Picea engelmannii. The sequence continues at coordinate 239,464 of ML785848.1, read as the reverse complement.
CCCATCCTTCTTCTGCACCAACATGATCAGGCTCCCACAGGGTGATGAACTCGGCCAGATGTGACCTTTCTGCAACAGTTCCTGAATCTACCTCTTGATTTCGTCATTCTCCAGAATAGAGCACAGATAGATGGGTACATTGGGCAGTGACACACCTGGGTTCAGATCGATGGGGTGCTTGACCTGGCAGTGTAGAGGCACCCCTGCGGGGGAGGTGAGGATGTCCTCGTACTCCTCCACGACCTTATCCATCTATTTTTTTTTTGTGCAGCGGGGCCCTGTCTAGAGGTCATGGCCACAATCTTCCTCTTTCCTTGAGGGCGGATCATCAGGAAAACAAATTTCCTGGTTTTTGAAATGAGCTTATTGCATTGTTTTGCAGTAACCAAAGAGATGGTGGTAGGCAGTGCTATCTCCGGTATCTTGTACAACTTATTGCCCAAGGTGATAATAACAACACAAGGCCTGGACTCATACACAGCATGTCGCTTCCACAAGTACGGTTGGCCTAATAATACATCAGAAACATCAAGAGGAGCAATGTCACATAATACCTCATCCGTGAAGGGCTTGATGCTGTAGGGAAGGTGACATTGTTGGTTGACGCGAAGGTCTCATCCTTGGTGCAACCACCCGATGGTGTATGGTTGTGGGTGTGATATGGTCGGCAAGCCCAACCGCTTCATGACCTCTACCGAGATGAGGTTCTTCTGGCTCCCGCTATCGACAATGAACTGCAACGGGGAACCCTTTACCCACATCTTTGAATGGAAGAGATGCTTTGCCTCCTCTGGATCTTCTGGTTCCTCCTTCTAGATCTTCGTGGTGGAAACGGTGGCATTGGGATCCGCATCGATAATTTGCTTCCCCTATCATTCCCCTTGTCGGGTTCTGATTCAGAGTCGGAGCATGAATCCAATTCATAATCCTTCAACTTAGATACCAGTGACTGCTTGGCCCAACACTCACTTGTGTTGTGAGTGGAGCTCTTATGGAACTCACACTACTTCCCCGTGTCCTTTTTTAGCTTTGTGGTGTTGTTCTTTGCTTGTGTCTTTGGCGGGTTATCCTGGGCTTGTCCGCCTTGGCTTGGTCCTTTGTTCTACGGTTTGGGGGTACCTTTCCCTTGCTTCTGATTTGCAGACCCAAAGTCTCGCTTTTTCTATTTGAACTTCTGCTCAATCTTGGCAATATATCGATACGCCACACCAAGCGAGGAGATGTCGAGGAACTCCATTTCCTCCTGAATGTATTTGTGTTGACAACTATGGTACTTTAACACCAAATGTTTCTCTGAATCTTTGATACCCAACTTTGTGCGTAGGGTATGAAATATATTCGTCATCTCATGCACATCTTGGTCCCTTTGCTGCCGCAGTGTAGTCCATTGTATGTATTTGTCCTCATAGCTCCCCATGGGATAATATTGTTCCTTAATAGTGTCTCGAAAATAATTCCAAGTGGGTGTGGCTGAGAATCGAGAGGGCTCCCCCTCTCCCTGCTTCTCCAAGTAGGTTTCCCACCAGTCCTTGACATGGGGGGCGGATTTGAGGAGTGCGAAAATAATCCTTTCTCTGTCGTAAAATTCATGAATCGAGAAATATCCTTCTAACAGATTCATCTTTGACATTCCCATATTTGGCCCTCGAATATGGGAATGTCAAAGTTTACTTGTACCTTAAAAGGAGTGGCGCCTCCAGAGTGGCTGTTGGATGTCGATGCATCGCTAGTGGGAATCCGTTGAAGAATCTGGGCAAAGTTGTCCATCATTGCGTTCCTTTGTTTCTCGAGGGCCTCCTCGAGAAACATTTTGATAGGATCTCCTTCTCCCTCATATTTCTTTTCTTCCCCCAGGGGCAGTCGTCGGGGTTTGCGAGACTGATCTTGCAAAGGTTTAACCAAATCGAGCCTCAACTCCTTATACCCCGACCTCGTTGGGGACATGCAAAGAAAGATCGAGAACGAGCAGAACGCTCTGATACCACTGATACGGATTTATGTAGGAACACAATGAAATATAGAAATACACATAAACACAGAGATGCACCGGAAATAAGACTTCATTTCATTAATAACAAATGACTGAAAAATGCTTACAGACAGAATGGAAATAAACTAGCTAGGGCGCTGGTAGCTTATCTCTGAGAAGAGATGTGGCAGCTACTGGCCTTTGAGCTGCCTATTACAATGAGGCTTGAAGGCCTATATAATACTAAGAAACAATGGAAAACCCTAAATATCCAAAAACCTAACCCTAGGAGATGAAAAGCCAGAATATGGGCCTCGTTGGGGTAAATTGGTACATCAATTTCCCAGGGTCGTAACTTTGGCATACTATTTCCGTTTGACGCACATGATACATTGTTAGGAATATCTATTCGAGGACTACACTTCTGACAATGAATATTGAGTCTGGAACAAACTCATATTTTTTGCAACATTCATGCCCAAAAAACGTCGTTTAGGGCCTCAAAACAGCTCCGGAAGTTCAGGACCCAAAGAAATGCTAAAAATAGTAAATTGTGCTACAATTAAGGAAACTAAAAAACTGAAAGAAACAATGGTGTGGGTCCAAGTGGAATAGGCGGGTGGCCACCAATATCCACCTGGATCAGATTGGTATGTAAAGGATATGCACAGGTTGAAGGTATCGAATTTGAAGAGACATTTGCCCCAGTTGCCATAATGGAATCAATTGGATTGATACTATCTTATGCATGTTCAAAGAATAATAAAGTGTATCAGATGGGCGTGAAATCAACTTTTCTGAATGGAGAACGAGAAGAAGTCTTCATTGAGAAACCAGAAGGATTTCAGTTATCAAAAAATGAAGATTATGTTTGCAGATTAAAGAAGGCCTTGTAAGGTCTCAATCAGGCCCCCAGAGCATGGTATTCCAGACTAGACATATACTTACAACAACAAGAGTTCAGGAAAGGAAATGCAGACAATAAACTCTACATCAAGCTAACTCAAGATAGTATTTTATTAATTGACGTTTATGTTGATGATATTATTTTTGGAAGTGATGATGATAGGTTGAGCCAAAAATTTGCAAGGGATATGCAGAATGAATTTGAAATGTCACTATTTGGAGAACTATCCTTCTTTCTGGGTCTTGAGATATGTCAAAGCAACCAAGGAATTTTTATTTATCAAACCAAGTATATCATATTAATACTAAATAAGTTCATAATTGAATATTGCAAACCAGTCAGTACTCCTATGAAAACCAGTGTAGAGTTAAGTAAATATGATGATTCAAAGTCTACAGATTAGAGGAAGTACATGTAAATAATTAGCATCTTACTTTATGTGACAACATCTAGACTAGATGTAATGCATGCAGTTGGACAGGTGACAATATTTCAAGCATCACAGAAGGAATCACATGTTCTAGTAGTAAAGAGGATATTCATATATCTCAAGGGTACATAAGATTTTGGATTATGGTATCCAAAAGAAAATGATTTATCACTTATTTCCTACACAGATGCAGATTGGGCAGGTTGCATTGATGACCGACGAAACACCAATAGAGAAATGTTTTACTTGGGTGAGTATTTGGTATCTTGGCTAAGCAAGAAACACTCATCAATATATTTATCTATAGTTGAAGAAAAGTATATTTCAATAGCAACATGTTGTACACAGGTTCTATGGATGAAACAAACTCTAACATATATACATGTTTAGTATGATGAGCCCATTCCAATCTATTGTGATAATACAAGCACACTCATTATCTCAAAGAACACGATGATGCACTCCAAGACAAAGCACATTCCAATCAAGTATCACTTTCTATGGGAACAAGTTGCAGAGAAGAACATCAGACTTGAATACGTGGGAAAAAAAGAACAAGTGGCAGATATCTTTACAAAACCACTTCCAAGGGAATCCTTTGAGTATCTTCGCCAAAGACTCAGAGTAATTTCTACTCCAAAATGAATGATTTTTAATTCTTATCTTATATGTCTTATATTTACATGAGGAAGCACCATAAAGATGATAGTTCAAGTTAGGGGAGTAGTTTCAGGAAGAGTTCATTCAGGGGGAGCATCCCTAAGGATAGTTCAATTAGGGGGAGTAGCCCCATATGGGAGGATACCTTTTCCATTGATATCAAAGGGGGAGAGATTTATTAGATGCATGATAGAGAGTTAGATTCTTGGAGAGAGATCACAGAGGCATAGTTCTAGGGGGAGCGATGGTTAGAGGGGGAGCATGAGTGATATGCATTTAGTATTGCATCTGAGTGTTGCCATCAATGCCAAAGGGGGATATTGTTGATTAATTGGATTGGTTGTCATTGATGTCAACCCTTGAAGCAAGTCCGGTAGAAAAATTTGGTATCCCCAACAGTATGATTAAGGGACTTCAGTTTGATTGATGTATAAGGGTATGAAGTTTAATATATTTTCAAGTAAGACTATTCTAGATAAATAGTACATGTCATGCCATTTCTGATGATATAAAGAATGCCACATAACTCCTCACAGTTAGAGAGTTATGGCCTAGTGAAGTGGAGAACCCTCATGAGTTATCTATAAGGTCAAAGAAGTCAAATTAATTCTAGAAGCTCCTAGAAGAAGTTGGCTAGTCAAGTTGGTGAAAATAGGAGTTAGTCATGGGTTAAGCTATTGCAATAAGAAAATAATTAAAAATAATTTAGTTGCAACTAGAAGTGGATAATTTACTATTTGTAGAAAAGTGAGTTAGAAGTGGAAAAGTGGTTAGAAGTGGGTTATCCCTAAAAGAAGGAAATTGGGTTAAGTTGGTTAGAAGGTAACCCCTTGAGAAAACTACATGGAAGTATAAATAAGAAATAAAGGCTCTCCCATTAGCACCTATTGAATATCATTGAATATATATTTTGTGAAAGGTTATTTTGGAAGGTATTATTAATAGAGAAAAGTGAAGTAGAAAAAGTGTGGCAGAAAAATTGTGGTAGGAAATCTGCGACAGAAAAATTGCGGCAAAAAAACCGCGGCAAAAAAACCACGACAGAAAAAGTGTGGCAGAAAAATCGCGATAGAAAAAGTGTGGTAGAAAAAGTGTAGTAGAAAAATCGCCGCAGCAGAATTGCGGCAACAAAATCATGGCAACATAACACTACAAGAAGAAAAAAAGGTATGGTTTTCATATGTGTAGTGTTGAATTTATCAATCTGGTTGAGGGTTTGCCTTGTAAATCTATTGGATTCCCTCTTGGAAGTTTAGGGCTTGTTGTAGAGTTGATATGAGGCATATCTACTGAATTTTAGTGTTGGTCCATGTTTGAGGGATTTTGGTTGAGGTATGTTGCTGAAGTTATTGGTACCGATAGAGGTTGTATAACAGTGAGGTTCTTTCACATGGTTTGAGGTACAAACTTATGGTATAATTTTTGAGGTATACGTGATCATATCAAATTGGTTGATCAGTAGACAGTGACAAGTTTCTCAGTGACAGATTTTACAGAACAGGTTGTGACAATGACATATTCATTTTCTACATTTGGAACTTATATTTTAGGGTGGTTGGACAAGGCAAGGATAGGTGGTTGTAGCCACCTTCCGGTTGTAGACAAAGAACATAGGGGGTTGTAGCCTCCTTCTGGTTGTAGCCATAGAATTAGGGCATTGGAGCTTCTCTCGGGTTGTAACATGAAAATAGGGGGCCAGAGCTTCCTTCCAGTTGCAGTTGGAAAAAAAAGGAAGTTGGTTCTTCCAATGAATGTAATTCTTAAAGACAAATAAGAAAAAACATTCTATGGTTTTCTTCCGCATTGGGTTTACACATAAAAAATATTGGTGTACTATGTATGTGTATTACTGTTCATTTGTTCATGGTTTATTTACTGTGCACTTATTGGATGATAATACTATATTGATCATACAGATAAATAACACTTGCATACTGTGGTTAAAAGGATTAAAAATCATTTTTACTAATTCAACCCCCCTCTCAGTAATCCAATAGGGGATACATAACAATTAACTAGTTCTCATGAAGGATGGATTCTAGTTCTCACCGGATGGTTATGCATCGACCTTTCCAGGAAGTTATTATGTTATTGGTACTAGTACACAGTGCGCATTGAAGCCCAAGTATACTATTTACAAAATCGTGATACAAAATAACCTATAAAAAACAATAGAACATAATTTTTATTCCAATATTCAAGCATATGTTTTACTTAGAGTAGCCTACTTCTTCTAGGATTCCTAGATACAAAACTAGGTAATAATTACCTTTGAAATCTCCCTCTTTTATTTAATTATATTCTACTAATATTATTATCCATTAAATTCATTATGCTATTTATTCTCCTCCACTTCATGATGTCTCAATTTTTGTACCATTTTCTCCCACTTTAAGTGTAGAGTGTTCCCATTATCCCTCCAATTTAAGAGAGACATTAAGCTTATTGGTGAATGAGTATTCATCCAAGAAAAAGGTAAAAATGGAAATTATCCATCCCCATAGAGCTTCCATGCAAGCTATCTTCTTATAATGGGGTTGTGAAAATGTAAATAAAATCACACCACTGTTAACCAGAAAAATGCACAGGTATGTA
>ML785848.1:219121-231910 GCA_009831015.1 Picea engelmannii | reverse complement strand
TGAATTTAAAAATTAAATGAAAAGATTAACTAGCGCATTTACTTTTTGGTTTAAAAAAAAAGAAAGAGAGGGAATAATAAAAATAGGGAAATGAGCCTTTAATAAATTAAATAAAATAATTTTGGAGGAACGTGGGGGATGAGTGACACTTGTAAGACAGAGAATTTTTAGGGGTTTTCATTAAAACTTAAGTTAAATGTGATTTAGGGCAAGGGTGGGTCTCAAAACTCTATAAAAGAAAGGTAGATGAGGAAGAAGAGGGGGGGTGATGAGCGTAATGTTACGCTGCTGAATTTGGACTGGACTGATTTCTTGTGAGGGGTTGGGATTTTCTCAGCTGGGATTAGAGTGGTAGCTCAGCCTTGCAGGCAAGCTGGGAAGCTAGGCATACCTTCTGGATTTGTGTGGCCCCTTTGTGTCTCGGGGGGCTAAGGGGGAAGCAGAGTAACCCTAGCGATTGGCTGGGAGGTACCGGTGAGGTCTCAACAGTCGGCGAGAGGGAGCGGCACGGAGAAACAACGCGGGATAGTGTCTTCGAGTTATTCGCCGCCAGACCCAGGTACGCATGTGCATTGATAAAAAAAAAAAAGGAGAAAAATGTTGGGTTGTGTACGAATTCTTAAGATGATTGATTTATGGATTAAATTTAGGATGATTCTGTTCCCTTTGTTATTCTCTGCGTTTTCTGTTTATGGTCATTTACTCTGCATTCCTTCTCTGCGTTGTTGCTTATCTCGGCGTGGACTGTTTTAAAAAAAAAAAAGAGAATATATATTTGCGTTAGGGGTTTATCTCAGCGTTCGAGTGTCCGAACTTCTCTGCATTGGGTGTTTATCCCAATGATTGATGGTTAAACTTTTTCATTTGATTGGTGTCTCAACGTTGATAAAAGAAACGCCTCTGCGTTTTGTTGTTTAAATTCTACGTTTTAAATGTTAGAATTACTCTGCATTTTTGGGTGGGGTTCTCTGCGTTTGGCTGAGGACACTCCCACATTAACCACTCGGATTTCTGCTTTTTGTTGCGTTGTCAACCGCGTTTATACACCCTCAGATCTCGCCCTCCTTCTCAGCTTGGTAGTCGTGTTCTCGGAGTCGGGAAGAACACCCACACGGATTGCTCACACCAGCTCTGCATTGGTTTTTGTTTTAAAAAAAACCTCTGCGTTTGATTTTATTCCCTGTTGGGTGTTGCATTCTCAGCGATTTTCTTAATATACGTGACCTCTGATGTTTCCTTTACCATGGGGGGCAGCGCCCTGATTTTATTCCGTATGCCACAACCTGTTTTTTTTGCATGCCAGGATTTGCGGTTAATGATTTTAATTCTTCCTTTTTCCTTGCTACGTTTTAAATCAATACTTTTACCAACGAGCTTTAGAATTCGCCGTGCAGTCGCCCATGCTTGGGTCGCTGTTTCCATGCCCCTCTATCCACCTGTAACTATGGTTTGCCAACGCGCACCCCTTTTTTTATATATATATAACCAGTTTAAGCATCCTGTGAATGTGTGCCTACAACGTTCAGTAAACGTGTGCCTAGTCTACCCACCAAGATGACTTTAGCCATACTATAATCGGGTCTCTAGTTGTCTTGTCGTTCCGAGATTAAGGGGAGGGGGTACTGCGTTAGTCGTTTGGGTTACGATTTTTTATTATGAAAATTCTTGAGTCCCGATTAAAATGCCTTGGTTAATAAACCTTATCTCTGTCCTTAAATTAATTTTCCCTCGTTTATTTTATTTTCATTTTTACTGTATGATCATGCCAGGTTAATGACACGAAAGGCCTTGGTAGTTAATGCCTCGACCTGGTCTCTACCTTAACGGTCTCTTTTTGGTGGGGTTAATTAGTGTTAGCGGCCTGTTGAGGGTTTCCTGGGTCTTTGGCGAGTTCCAGATTCAGATTCAACCATGGATTAGAACAGATCTTTTCGAATATTACAGAACAGTCAACGTGTGTTGGCCTCAATAACTCACCATCTAGATTCCTGGTTTTTCGTTAACTAAGGAAATTATATATCCTGTTAAATTCCTAACCTACTGGTGGTTTAAAATCGCATTTTGTAAACCTAAGGAGAGATCATTTATTTCTATTTAAAAAATTGTATTTGTAGTACTATTCATCCCTATCGTTATTTTACTTTTATTTATTCATTAGTTACTTCGTCCTTACTACCATTTTAGTCCAAACCTAAAATGCTTGCAGTAATTTTATGATATGATTAGGTGGATGTATCTGTCATAAATAACCTCCTAGAAGTATGGTGTTAATTATTTTATGCATCATTGTAATATGAAATGACTATTATTATGTTAGGGTAATTAATTCATGGGCAGCATACCCAATGTAAGGAACCGATAATTATTTGCAAGTTTTTAAAATAGAATGTATTGAAGTTATCATTATGGTAAGGATATTATAGCTTCCTTGTTAAAATGCTAGATAAGATGTAAATTGATCATTATCTTATTGCAGGATAAGTGAGATAAATGTAATATTGATTATTATTTTATGGTGTATTATTAATGTAATGTCCTTGAATTGAGCACACTGAAATTAAGGTAACGAAATGTAAAGAATGTTTATGCAATGGAATGTTAGTGAATGCCATTGGAATGTAATGTAATGTAAGGTAATGCAATGAAATTAAAGTTAATGCTAACTTTCCGTGTGACTATTGGTTGGAATGTTAAGGTCATGTAATGTCAAGATTCATGCTAGAAATTATAGTAATGCTAATTTTGAATACCAACATTGTCCTTGGTAATGATAAGGTAGTATGATGTTTAGGTTAAGGCTAATGTGGTCACCGCCTCATGGTAATGATAATGTAACGGTTTTAGACAACATATAAGGGGGAAGGTGATTGTCCTTGCAGGTGGTTATGATGATATAAATTGTAAAGTGGTTGATGTTGCGGTAGCGATGTAGAAAGTTTATTTTCATTATTCAATAAATGGTAATTCTTGAGCAAGAACCATGAGTCATTATGATGTAGAAAATAGGGCTATGCAATTAATTACATGTACTTATTTAAGACAAGGTTGGTAACTCGTCGTTTAATAGAAGTTCAATGGAGTCACTGGTCTGTAATTGATGTCGGAGTTCTTCTGACTTGCGTCTCCCATAGAGGTCGTGGTTTTCCTTGATTTTGTAGTACTTGGTTGTCTTGCATTGCGGGGTCGGCTTGTGTCGGGCGGGATGTAGACACCTCCATGTAGCCTTAGTACCTAAGTCTGTGTGTGTGATTATTTTTTCCGTGTAAAGAATCCAGTGCCGTATCAAGAGTGTCGGGCCCTTTAAAGGCAGGGTTTCCACTCTTGTGACACACCTGATGGGGATTACTAGTTTCTGCCTGAGAATTCGGCCAAGAGCCTATCTGACCTTCTCTCTCTCTCCAGAGCAGAGGACTAAGATTAAACACCCTACTCTCCCGAGAAGAAATAGTAATCTACCATTATGGATTCTTCCTTAGGTCTATTGTCGTTTAATGCTTGCAGTTGTGCGCCTTATGTCTTCTTGTTGTGGTCATCGTGGTTGCGTCTTGATGGTTGTCGGGTGGCGACGTAGAGTCAAGTGTGTCTGTTACTTCTACACGCGCGCACACACCTTAAACACACAAAAAAAAAAAAAAAAAATTACCTGTTAAAGAGTCGTTGTCGTAACGTGGAGGTACGTTGCATATGGTATCAGAGCGGGTTCGACCCGCGACTTGGGATTCGCTACGTATTCCGTTGTCACGATTGATATTATTATACTGTTGTTGATCAAGTTGATTGTGTGCATGTAGGAAATCATGGTTAGAGGACGTCGCGGAGGCAGACAACGGGGTGCTAGGGGAGGAGGCATGACGTCTCCAGTAGCATCCATGCCTGAGGGTTCTAACCCCCAGGGAGGCGAGCAGGTTCTCGGACAGGAGAAGATAGCAGTTGGAGATGTGGTCGAGATGATGAGGTCCTTTCAGTGCATGTCTGAGGCACTGATCAACCGATTGGATAGAGACGAGGCCAGGGCGCCGACACCCACTGAGGTTCCACCACACGCACCGGCCGTTACAAGTAGCATTCACCGTGAAATCGAGAAGGTAACATTTCCCGAGTTCTTTGGTGCCCCGGATGGCTCTGCCACTGAGGCATGGTTGGAGAATATGGCGATGTGCTTCGCACTTCGCGATTATACCTCCAAGATGAAGGTCTGCATGGAGGACTTTCAACTGAAGGGGAGCGCTCTTCTATGGTGGAAGACGCTCCTGCCGCAGCTGAACATGGCTGTTGAAGACATGTCATGGGAAATGTTTGAGGAACGGTTCTGAGAGAGGTACCTTTCAGAGGAATTCATTGAGCGTCAGCTCATTGAGTTCAACGCGTTATGACAGGGAGGTCGTACGGTGCCCGAGTACGAGGCACGTTTCATGGAGCTGCTCCGGTATGCTCCGCACCTTAACACAGAGAAACTCAAGGTCAACCGGTTCGTGTTTGGCCTTAACGGCATCCTGCGTGCAAAGGTTAGGATTTTGATGCCTCAAACCTTGCACGACGCCATCCATAAGGCCTTCATAGCAGAGGAGGAGATTATCAGTGGGGGTCAGAACAGGACCCCAGTGAGACCCGCAGGGCAGGGTTCATCTGGTACACCGCAACACCAGACACCAGCGAGACATACACCGGGATATCGTGGCTTCCAGAGGGGATCCACTTTCACTACACCTCGGCGACCGCCGCCTCAGCAGCGGACACCTTATCGGGGACCACAGCATCAACAACAACATCGCCCGCAGCAGCAGCAGTTTAGGCCTGTTCAGCAGAGTAGACCTGGTTTCTAGGCCGGTGGGTCGACATATTCTACTTCGGGAACCAGGACTACTGGGCCGAAGAAGGGGTGTTGGACGTGTGGGGAGCCACACTACCAGCGCGACTATCCTGTGGAGAGGACCAGAGCGTCCGTATCAGCCAGACCCGCTACCGTGGGAGATATGGGCAAGGCCCATCAGATTCATGTAGCGGTGAATAACCGCCAGGCAGAGCACCAATCGACTGTGCTCGAGACGACAGGTACTATCACTGACCAGACCCTTAGTATTTTGATAGACCCAGGTGCTACTGAGAGTTTCATTTCTAGGGAAATGCTAAAACGGATTAAGGTAAAGGCAGTCGAACATGACGAGTTTAGCTTCGTAGAGATGGATTCAGGAGCCAAACAAAAGGTTGGAGGAAGGGTTACGGGCTGTTCCCTTAACTTGGGAGAGTTTGTCACTAGGGTCGACTTGTACATCACGATCTTAGGATCTTATGACGTCGTGATCGGTATGGATTGGTTGAAATCACATGAGGCGATACTCAACTGTAAGAAGAAACGGTTGAGCTTGGTCGATGATGAAGGACAGAGACGTGTGATAGTAGGACGAAACCAGGGAGTATCCTTGAGGTTCGTCTCTTCCTTACAGTTGCGGAAGAGTATGCACAAGGGGTGAAAACTTTATGTGATCCTCACGCTAAACGAAAATGGAGTAGCGGAAGGTCTAGAACACCTTCCAGTGGTGAAGGAGTTTGCGGATGTATTTCTAGAAGAGTTACCTGGGATGCCGCTGGAAAGGGAACTGGAGTTTACTATAGACCTGAAACCGGGGACCGAACCGATAGCAAGAACACCTTATCGGATGTCGACCCCAGAGTTGCAAGAGCTGAAAATGAAACTGAAGGAGTTGATGGACCTGGGACTGATACGTCCTAGTGTGTCACCGTGGGGTGCACCGGTTATTTTCATATGAAAGAAGGATAGGTCATGGAGTCTTTGCATTGAATACCGTCAACTGAACAAGGCTACGATCAAGAATCAATATCCCTTACCAAGAATTGGGGATCTATTCGATCAAATGAAGGGTGCGACGGTGTTCTCCAAGATCGATTTGTGATCCGGGTATCACTAGTTACGGATCAAGGAGGATGACATCCCTAATACCGCCTTTAAGATGAGATTTGGACATTACGAGTTTACTGTTTTATCGTTTGGATTGACAAACGCCCCAGGGGTATTCATGAGTTTGATGAACAGGGTGTTCTGCGAGTACTTGGACAAGTTCGTCCAAGTATTCATTGACGATATCTTGATCTACTCTCGGACGACGGACGAGTATGACGAGCACTTGTGCTTGGTACTATAGTGTCTACGAGAGAACAAATTGTATGGGAAGTTGTCCAAATGTTCTTTTTACCAATCGAGGATTCACTACTTAGGGCATGTCATCTCCGGTGAAGGTATCGTCGTGGATCCAGCCAAGGTTGAGGCTATTATGGAATGTCCTGCGTCGACAAATGTCACAGAAGTGCGTAGCTTTATGGGTTTAGCAGGATACTATCGACGGTTTGTTGAGGGATTTTCGAAGATAGCAAATCCGATCACGTAATTGCAGAAGAAAAACAAGAAGTTTATTTGGACCGAGAAATGCACGGAGGCATTTCGGAGGATTAAAGAGTTGTTGACCATAGCGCCGATACTAAAGGTCCCTGACATGGACGCATACTTCTTGGTATGCACTGACGCATCCAAGGAAGGTTTAGGCGGAGTCTTGATGCAAGACGAACGAGTGACTGCTTACATTTCGAGGAAACTGAGAAGGCATGAGGAAAACTACGCGACGCATGATTTGGAGTTATTATCCATCGTATATGCCTTGAAGGTTTGGAGACACTACCTTGGTGGATGAAAATTTGAACTAAGGACTGATCATTGTGGACTGCAACACATTTTTACGCAAAGCGACCTGAACGCGCGACAACGACGTTGGTCGGAATTGCTTAGCGAGTACGACTTCGAGATTACTTACATAAAGGGAAAAATGAACCGAGTGGCTAATGCTTTGAGTCGAAGACCACACATCTTTTCGGTGTTTCCTCTTCAGACGAATCTACGTGAGAATATTCTCACTTTACAGTGTCACGATGACTGGTACAAATAAGTCGAGGATTTTATCGGACAAAATACAATGATGGTACCACGATATGAGGGATTTTCTTTTGATAGCGATAGGTTATTGAGGTTTAGAGGTTGGATTTACGTACCGCCAAATGACGAGTTGAGGATGTTCATCCTGAGCGAGGCTCATAGAGCAGTTTACATGGCTCACCCGGGAGTACAAAGATGAGGGCAGACCTTAAACCCTTGTTCTTCTAGAAGGGAATGAAGGCTGACATAGTCAACTATGTGGCCAGATGTCTAGAGTGTCAGCAGGTAAAGGCTGAACATAAACACCTGGTAGGATTACTTCAACCACATGCCATTCCGGAATCGAAATGGGAAGTTATTTCGATGGATTTTATTGTTGGATTTCCACTGATGGCAAGGAGACACGACTCGATTTTTGTAGTAGTAGACACTCTGACGAAGAGTGCTCACTTTATTCCTGTGCGTACAACGTATTAGGCACCTGACATAGCGAGAATTTTCATCAGTGAGATTGTGAGGCTGCATGGCGTGCCTAAGAAGATTATATCCGATCGAGGATCGGTGTTTACTGGATGATTTTGGACGAGTTTCCAAGAGGCCTTGGGAACCCAACTTAATTTTAGTACTGCGTATCACCCGGAGACTGACGGGCAAACCGAACGAATGAACCAAACCTTGGAAGACATGTTGCGCATGTACGTGATGGACCAACAGAAGCGTTGGGAGGAATTCTTGCCTCTAGTAGAGTTCGCCTACAACAACAGTTACCAGAGCACCATTAAGATGGCGCCTTTTGAGTTTCTTTATGTGCGACCGTGTCAGATGCACTTGAGTTGGGATCGGCTTGAGGATAGGGTCCTGGTGGGACCAGAAGCGATCCAATAAATGGAAGAGCAAATGAAAACCATAAGACAAAGGATTAAAGAAGCGCAGGATCGACAGAAGAGTTATGCCGATGCGCACCGAGTCGACTGTAGTTACGAGGTCGGCGATCGAGTCTTCTTGCGGGTTAAACCGCATAAGAGTTCGATGAAGTTTGGAAAGGGAGCTAAAGTCTCTCCTAGATTCGTGGGACCTTTCGAGATTGTGGAGAGAAAGGGGCCCATGGCGTATTGACTAGCCTTGCCTGATTCTTTGAGGCGTATGCACGATGTTTTTCATGTATCTGTTTTGAGACATTATATTAGTGATCCTACACACGTGATTGACATGATTTACTTGCAGGTATTGGACGAGGGAGCGCTCACAACTGAGCCGGTCCGCATCTTGGATCATCACGTTCGACAGTTACGACGTCGAACGGTAGATCAGGTCAAGGTCCAGTGGGACAATTATAGTCCGCACTCGACGACCTGGGAGGACGCATATGATATGCGCCAACAATTTCCATTTTTGTTTGATAGATAGACTTATGATAGTGTGATACTTTTATTTCGACATTTATACTGAGAAACTTCGGGACGAAGTTTAGACCAAGAGGGTGTATATAACATCCTGCTCTGGCGCACTGAGAAAACTTATTATTTGAGGACACTTGCTCGCAAGTGATCTGGACTTTTCTGATGTTAAAACATTTATACTTGATTATGATGCGTTATGATAGACGACATGAGGTTTTACTATTTGATGTAGACATGTGCTATTGACTCATCTTTATTGAGTGTGCAGGGTTTTTGACCTTGATGATGCAGAGGCATCGGTGGAACCCCCTTGGACTCCAAATTGAGTTAGGGAGTGTGCTTTTGGGTTGATTTATTTACTGTGATATTTCATTGATTTGATGATATGATGTTGACATGTTCTGACACGATTGTTGATGATGCAGGCTGACGATAGCTTGCTCACCAGACTCACATATGGAGTAAAGGGGCCACACATGATTTCCAGAGAGGTTGAGGGAGAGGGGTGGACAACATCCCTACCACCGCCTACTAGCACTCCCGCCGTGGCTCGAACTGTAGGTTAACGATTACCTAGTTCGAGAGGATCCACGATGTCGTGAGGACAGACTGCGATAGTCACTCATGATTATTCTAAGGGGCGCGCAATAAGGCGGGGGCCTTATTCCTTAGAGCCCTTAGTCTCCCACAAGTTCACCTGGTGGAGTGTTGACTCCAGGGGTTATAGAGGTCTACCAATCAGTCCAGTTGGCGAGTGGAACCCTTGGAGCACGTGGTGCATCCTGAAGGGCACGTCGCACAAAAGAAACACCAGAAGCGAGTGGCACCCTCAGAGCACGTGGTGAATCCTGAAGGGCACGTCGCGCAAAAGAAACGAATGAGGCGAGTGGCACCCTTGGAGCACGTAGTGCGTCCTGAAGGGCACGTCGCACTGATGATGAGGAAGAAATAAACCTAGATGGCCCTAAGACATTAACACCTTAAGAAATCCTTAAACAACTCCCCTAACCAATTGTCGCCTAGCTCAGAATCTAAGTCCTAAGACTAAGACTTTTCTAGGGTAAAAAGTTTTAGTGTAACCTTAAAGAAAAAGGCCCTAGCATAAAAATAAATATTCACACAAAAGCCCACTTAAGTAATAGTTGGGTCTTCATAAAAATTCTTGGGGTAAATGAAGAGAGTAAGGATTTAAATAAACTAAGGGATTTAAAAAAATTGCAAAGAAGAAATTAACTCCTAACTTGTGAAAGAACACAAGATATTAAATAAAAAAAATAAAATAAAAGAAGAAGAAGAAGGGATTAATAAAAATAGGGAACTAAGTAATAAAGGAAACATAGACAAGTAATGAGTAATAAAATTATTTAACGTGCGGGAGTATACAAGTTATGAATTTAAAAATTAAATGAAAAGATTAACTAGCGCATTTACTTTTTGGTTTAAAAAAAAGAAAAGAGAGGGAATAATAAAAATAGGGAAATGAGCCTTTAATAAATTAAAGAAAATAATTTTGGAGGAACGTGGGGGATGAGTGACACTTGTAAGACATAGAATGTTTAGGGGTTTTCATTAAAACTTAAGTTAAATGTGATTTAGGGCAAGGGTGGGTCTCAAAACTCTATAAAAGAAAGGTAGATGAGGAAGAAGAGTGGGGGTGATGAGCGTAACGTTACGCTGCCGAATTTGGACTGGACTGATTGCTTGTGAGGAGTTGGTATTTTCTCAGCTGGGATTAGAGTGGTAGCTCAGCCTTGGAGGCAAGCTAGGAAGCTAGGCATACCTTCTGGATTTGTGTGGCCCCTTTGCGGCTCGAAGGGATAAGGGGGAAGCAGAGTACCCCTAGTGATTGGCTGGGAGGTACCGGTGAGGTCTCAACGGTCGGCGAGCAGGAGCGTCACGGAGCAACAACGTGGGATAGCGTCTTCGAGTTATTCGCCGCCAGACCCAGGTATGCATGTGCATTGATAAAAAATAAAGGAGAAAAATGTTGGGTTGTGTACGAATTCTTAAGATGATTGATTGATGGATTAAATTTAGGATGATTCCATTCCCTTTGTTATTCTCTGCGTTTTTTGTTTATGGTCATTTACTCTGCATTCCTTCTCTGCGTTGTTTCTTATCTCGGCGTGGACTGTTTAAAAAAAACCCAGAGCATATATATTTGCGTTAGGGGTTTTTCTGAGCGTTCGAGTGTCTAAATTTCTCTGCGTTGGGTGTTTATCCTAGAGATTGATGGTTAAACTTTTGCGTTTGATTGGTGTCTCAGCGTTGATAAAAGAAACGCCTGTGCGTTTTGTTGTTTAAATTCTGCATTTTAAATGTTAGAATTACTCTGCATTTTTGGGTGGGGTTCTCTGCGTTTGGCTGAGGACACTCCCACCTTAACCACTTGGATTTCTGCTTTTTGTTGCACTTTCAACCGCGTTTATACACCCTCGGATCTCTCCCTCCTTCTCGGCTTGGTAGTCGTGTTCTCGGCATCGGGAAGAACGCCCACATGGATTGCTCACACCAGCTCTGCGTTGGTTTTTGTTTTAAAAAAAAACCTTTGTGTTTGATTTTATTCCCTGTTGGGTGTTGCGTTCTCAGCGATTTTCTTAATATGCGTGACCTCTGATGTTTCCGTTACCATGGGGCGCAACACCCTGATTTTATTCTGTATGCCACGACCTGTTTTGTTTGCATGCCACGATTTGCGGTTAACGATTTTAATTCTTCCTTTTTCCTTGCTGCGTTTTAAATCAATACTTTTACCAACGAGCTTTAGAATTCGCCGTACAATCGCCCATGCTTGGGTCACTGTTTCCCTGCCCCTCTATCCACCTGTAACTATGGGTTGCCAATGCGCACACCTTTTTGTTTTATATATAACCAGTTTAAGCGTCCTGTGAACATGTTCCTACAACGTTCAGTAAACGTGTGCCTAGTCTACCCACCCAGATGACTTCATCCATACTATAATTGGGCCTCTAGTTGTCTTGTCATTCTAAGATTAAGGGGAGGGGGTTATGGATTAGTCGTTTGGGTTACGATTTTTTATTATGAAAATTCTTGAGTCCCTATTAAAATTCCTTGGTTAATAAACCTTATCTCTATCCTTAAATTAATTTTCCCTCGTTTAATTTATTTTCATTTTTACAGTATGATCATGCTAGGTTAATGACACGAAAGGCCTCGATAGTTAATCCCTCAATCTGGTCTTTACCTTAACGGTCTCTTTTTGGTGGGGTTAATTAGTGTTAGCGACCTATTGAGGGTTTCCTGGGTCTTTGGCGAGTTCCAGATTCAGATTCAACCATGGATTAGAACAGATCTTTTCGAATAGCGCATAATAGTCAATGTGTGTTGGCCTCAATAACTCACCATCTGGATTCCTGGTTTTTCGTTACCTAAGGAAATTATATATCCTGTTAAATTGCTGACCTACTGGTGGTTTAAAATCACATTTTGTAAACCTGAGAAGGAGAGATCATTTATTTCTATTTAAAAACTTGTATTTGTAGTACTATTCATCACTATCGTTATTTTACTTTTATTTATTCATTAGTTACTTTGTCCTTACTACCATTTTAGTCCAAACCTAAAATGCTTGCAGTAGTTTTATGATATGATTAGGTGGATGTATCTGTCATAAATAACCTCCTAGAAGTATGGTGTTAATTATTTTATGCATCATTGTAATATGAAATGACTATTATTATGTTAGGGTAATTAATTCATGGGCAGCATACCCAATGTAAGGAACCGATAATTATTTGCAAGTTTTTAAAATAGAATGTATTGAAGTTATCATTATGGTAAGGATATTGTAGCTTCCTTGTTAAAATGCCAGATAAGATGCAAATTGATCGTTATCTTATTGCAGGATAAGTGAGATAAATGTAATATTGATTATTTTAATGGTGTATTATTAATGTAATGTCCTTGAATTGAGCACATTGAAATTAAGGTAACGAAATGTAAAGAATGTTTATGCAATGGAATGTTAGTGAATGTCATTGGAATGTAATGTAATGTAAGGTAATGCAATGAAATTAAAGTTAATGCTAACTTTCCGTGCGACTATTGGTTGGAATGTTAAGGTCATGTAATGTCAAGATTCATGCTAGAAATTATAGTAATGCTAATTTTGAATACCAACATTGTCCTTGGTAATGATAAGGTAGTATGATGTTTAGGTTAAGGCTAATGTGGTCACCGCTTCATGGTAATGATAATGCAACGGTTTTAGATAGCATATAAGGGGGAAGGTGATTGTCCTTGCAGGTGGTTATGATGATATAAATTGTAAAGTGGTTGATGGTGCGGTAGCGATGTAGAAAGTTTATTTTCATTATTCAATAAATGGTAATTCTTGAGCAAGAACCATGAGTCATTATGATGTAGAAAATAGGGCTATGCAATTAATTACATGTACTTATTTAAGGCAGGGTTGGTAACTCGTCG
>ML785848.1:203003-213647 GCA_009831015.1 Picea engelmannii | reverse complement strand
GAGAGAGAGAGAGAGAGAGAGAGAGAGAGATGTTATAGGAAGTTGAACCAACCACCTGAGAGGAAGAGGAATATCACCTATTAACAAGAGGGTCACAAGGTTTTACGTGACATGATATTAATAGGGACAAGGTAGGAATTCTCATACTCATCGAGATAACTTAAGATAATGGTTACAATGGTGTGCCCTCCATGAAAGGGATGAAGTGGTGAGACAAAATGACATCTCAAGAACAATATGATGCTGGAAAAAGTGGGATGCAGTAAAATAAAATAACAAAATCATTCTCATAGACATATGTCTAGGTGAAAGAACTGGGTTTTCATCACAAGTGTTGTTTAGATGAGGACATAAGGACTGATGACCCCATGTTGTGTGAGCGGGATAGAAGAAACTCGAGAAGACTTGTTGAAAATGAATAAGGATCTAGATATATGACATGATATGATACAAGTGGATATCTATGGAAACCCACCTTTTCCAACTGGTTCAAAACAATTTTCTGACAATTTTGGTAATTTACTATTTTTAGCAATTTTTAATTTTCGGGGCCATTTTGAGGGCCTAAATGAAGGTTTTTTGGGATAGATATTCTCAAAGATAGCCAAAGGTTTATATTGATCCCCCTAAATGAATATCCACAATGATACCTTTCCAACAAGCTATCGTGCACCCCAAGCAGAGATCGTATGCCAAAGTTACTCCCCCGGGAAGTTGATACACCAAACTACCCAAAACGGGGTCCACAAAACTATTGGCTTTTCATATTTTGGGGTTAGGGTTTTGGATTTTATCTATGATAAAAAGTCCTTTGGAGCCTCATTCTAAAATCATCTTCTTGTGAATGCGAGTAGCAGACACATCTCTTCTTAGAGATAAGCTGCCACCATTCTAGCGAGTCTTTCACTCTGTATTTTTACAGTCTTTGTACATTTTTGCTCATTAATACAAAATTGTGTATTACTGTATCTCGGTGTTTATGGTTGAATATATAATACATATATATTATATTATTGGATATCCGAGATATCTTTGCACATTTCGTTATTATATCTCCGCTCTCATTTTGGGCCAAAAATAATCTAGATCATGAGATGACTAAAGGGAAGCTCAACCTGGGGACTCTGAGAATGGTGGAACCGATTTAATAAAATCCAAGGAACTACATTTAAGTATAGATCATGGATGTATGTACAAATATCAATGGTTTGATGATGAGATAGAGCCAAGCACATGAGATCCTACCAAGTATGAGAATAATGATGACTCTCTTAGCTTTGTCCAAGGTGACCCATCGAGGAAGTGGATAGGTACTACGGTACATAGGAATAACCCCTAGAATGAAAATGTTGATGTTGATAGGGGGAATTCCATTGATTCCAAAGAAGGAAAATCTTTCCTTGGTCCTGGTATCCAAATTAAAATAGTTGGATTCATATCTCTGGAAGGAATTTTGGATGTCAGAACATGTAGGGGGGAACTTGAAGGGAACCCCCCTCTTAAGGTCATTTTAATATCACACAATTCCATGAAACTAGTACAATCAACTAGTTTACAATTTTCAATCATGTGATGATGAGATAAATTTGATTATGTTAGAAAAACCCAAGTCGTAGGGAACTGATGACTCCCTATGCTTGGTCCAAGGAACTAAAAAATTGTGAAGATGAGTCAAGGGTACACAATATTCTAAGCCAAACCCTTAGGAAAAAGGTGTTAAATTCTATAGGGGAAGGCCCACTGTAACTGAGGAAATGAGGAATCCTTGGAACCAACATGAAGTAGAACGTATGGTGTGACTGATAGAGACCAACAACAAATATGGATGGGAATGAAATGAGAAATGGACTCAATACTTCCCTTGTTTGGATCATAAATGTAGGGATAACCTGGAAGCGACTGAAAACATTCCATGTAGAATGGTTGACTAGTGGGAACAAGGATTTTCATGGACATATTAGGGGAACCATGAGGACAACTAGAGGTAAAATCTAGAAAACATGTGATGGGTACGATTCACAAAGGTTTTGAAAAAATATAACAGGACAAAATGTGCAACTAAATAGACTCCATCCGACACAAAGGTGACTCCTATCAGATTCTTTGAACAAGGTAAGTATGGGGATACTTCCAAAGAATGAACTAAGTATAGTAAAATTTATATGCCTTTTTGGTAGTGCCAAACGGGTTGTGAAGAGGAAAAGGTAATATTTGTAATACCAAAATGGAGGATATAACAGATCAAACCAATATGTCAAGAGACACAATATCTTATTGGAATCCCATGGGGGGAAACCAAATGGGCATATGTAGGGGTAATAAGGAGATAAATTTCCTAGAAAACAACCAAGTTGTAGTAATGCAAATGTTAAAATTGCAAATGTAGGTAATAAATGGTAGGGACATTAATGGCAATCTCCTCAGAAGTGGATGAATGGAGGCATACAAATGAAGGATTATGGTTGTATGGATAAAGTGAATGGATTGAAAGAGGTGAAAATGCATCAAATAAAAACCATAAATGGGAGATTATATATGGTATAGATGTCAACATGATGAGAAGATATAGATGTGGCTCAACTCTGGTATGTAGAGTCGACACTAATTGGACTCCCAATCCCTAGTGGGATTGAATAACATGGGAAACAAAATGAAATAGGGGTCACTATTATAGGGAACCCATGTGAGGGAGGTTATAGGGATGGCCCATCTATCCAAGTGAGGGGGTCCTATAGGAAATTTATGGAAATGATAGGAAAATGCAAAGAGAAGGGGGGTTTCTCTTCCAATACACCTTCTTGGATACTACAGTGTGTGGAGAAGGAAGTTTACAATGACAAACATCTTTATTTCAACATTAAGAGAAGGTAAAAGATAGGTTACATCCCCTATGTAATTTGTTATGTAGCTTACATATATGATAGACACTATTAAATTGAACACTAAACCACTAAGCCATTGTTCCCTTCTCGTCCCCCTTACCAGGCACATCCTCTCTGCTTTTATAGAAAATATAAAAGAGAAATAGTTACAACAAATAAAATAATTCCTTGAATAAGAAAACCTTCTAGAACATGCACCCTCCTTGTATTGTCTTAATTAAATACATAATATATTTGATTTGTTAGCTTGTTGATAATAGAGGGGGGTCAAATTAGTTTCTAACTCATTGTTGTTAACGTGGGTGCTCCACTTTGGCATGTAATTTGAAAATCAGTCACAATATGAAATATGGGTTTGAAATATTTGGAAAAATGTTCATATGTCCTAATATATATCTTGTTTTGGAAATATTCCCACAAATTACTCAATTTTGGGCATTCTACACAAAACCCATGTTTTAGAATTTTGATATCATCTTGATCTACTCAGAAATTTAATTTAAAAAAATGTCGCCTACAAAACATCTGGTAGCCAGTCAATGGTTTTGTTGCTATGGGAAATTGAAGATCATTGAATTTGTTACATACTCAAGAAACAAGTTATAAAAATTCAACATCTACTCTAAGCAAACATTAAAATATGTGAATTCAACCACTTTTAATGTTTTTATGCCTTATGAAGTTCATACAAATGAAGATGTGTAATGATTGTTGAGATAGGATAATATGTGGAAATGAAGGTGTAAATGAGTGAAAGATAAAAGTAAAATGATAAATGACTAGGTGAAATGATCCTTCAAAACATGTTGAAACTGGGGCTCAACATCTCCCCTACACTCAAGTTTTTGCTTGTCCTCATGCAACAAGGATGCACGTGAATTGTTATTCGGGTATAGTGCATAGTATTCAATCCTGCATATGTGATGATTTGTTTCCTACTTGGCTCTTTGATTATGAGTTCCTCCTTTATTTTCAGAACTCTTATTCTATTCTTTCTTTTTACATATACATATTTTCCATTTTCCATTTTTCTATTTTTCTGTTTATTATTTTTTTATGTTTTCTTTTCTTTGGCCAGGTAAGGAAAGAAGAAGTCATGGATCTGCATCCTAATGAGATCAGAATGAAATCATATTGATGTTCCCATTATTTGATATGTTCTTCATTATACTAATCATGAAGAATTACTAACCCAACATAGTTTTGTAGGAAGTAGGACACTTGAATGGGAAAGTTTATTTTTCCTTCAACTCTTCAAAGTTTGTCAAGGTCAAGGTAGTGAATGATGATGGATGGAAAATGATATTAGGAAAGGATTTGAAGTATTATTATGGAATCAATGGAGTATTAAAAGGTAAGACATTAGAATATGAAACAAGTGTCAAAACTTCAAAGGATTATGTGCATAGATCCCATGTAAGATGACTACTTAAAGACATAAATCACTTACCCAACTTTACCTCTTTCAGATGTTTGATGAACCGAGATATGAGAAATGAAAATTTGGCTACATGATGAAGATAAATCTACTAGAAGAAGCTCAGACTGAAAGGATGAAAATTTCCTATAGTTGGAAGTCATGATGGATACACTATCAGACTACAGGAAATCTAAAGGTGGTGATACTAATTCTACAAATGATAATTTTCCAGAAACACCTTGGATTTTTGTAGGTTTCTCCATCACCATATAAGGGAAATATGGGTTTCTATCATATCAAATATTTACTTGGTTCCCTTTACTAGGACAACAAACTTCTACCACTACCACAAGGGTTATTGAAAATGCTAAAATAGAGTATAAGTTGGCCTTAATAAATTTTAAATTGAATATCAAGTACACCTTTGGTGTTGGATGTATGAATAAAGAGACAAAAACTATGTTCGATGTACTTTACTTATTTTATGCATGCTATGTGTGATAGTTAAAGATACCAAATCTGAGTGTAAAAAATTGATGTATACAATACTTTTGTTTAGAGAACCTTTTTAGCCTCACTTGTGACACCCTTTTCCCATGATGTGGTACTTTGTTTCTCTGTGAAATCTTGGATTGCAAGAAGTGAACAAATCTAATGGAGCCGATCTGCAACTTTGGGTGTTGGGTTTGATCATACTGAATGGCATAAATGTGTTTTGATTTGACTTTGATGTGATGCATGAAGATGTGTGTTGAATGTTAGAAGAAGGCTTGTTGTGTTGTTGTTTGAAAAATATTTTCACATTCTACTATAGGAATAAAGAAATATGCTATAGGAACAAAGATCAATGACTTTGACCAAGAATATGTTCTTTGGATTAGGGTTGTTGAGTTTATTAAATAACAAGTAAGCATAACACCATCATGCTTAACAAAATCCATGTTTCATAATTTCACTTAGAGTTCACTAGATATCCCAACCTTGGAGGTTATTACCGGAACATGAATATGTTACGGGAAGCTATATGAAAATATATAAAAAAATGGCTTCAAAGACATACCCATACATCCTTTATTTTTCATTTTTTGGATTTTTCACACGTGTTTTATCAAGATCCATACGGGGCACAAAACCCATGTCCCTGTTTTTCTTTTTTGGCCTCAGCTGGTTGCAATCTCTGTGCAAACAGTGCCCTTGAAGCATGTTACTACAGGAAATCATAGAAAATGACTATTGCATGAAATCTAGAAATGATTACTGCATGAATTATGAGTATATGAAATGAAGTAATGATATTTAAGGATGACACCTTCATATTGCTAAACTAGGATGTTGATACATACTTGAAATTGATCCAATGAACTATATGGAACATTTACTTATTTATTTATTGACTATCCTATCCTAATCGAAAAAGGAAACCTTTAATAAAGTGTAGGATTACTTTGAATTAATCCATGTGCATAACATGATCACAAATAAAATCATATCCAAATATGAAAAATATACCTCAATGACTATCTGGATATGAGGAACCAACTTCTTTGATTGGTATGGTGCCAAGAAGTGTTGACAGATGAAGGAATACCAAGGACTAATGAATGTCTGGAACCATACTTAAATGTAGTTATTGTTCCCTTGGTTCTATTGTTTATCAACATTGTCTCGGATGTCCTCCCTTGTCATGCCATGTACATTTTTTGATAATTTTTTATCGGTTTCAGTATCTAATGATAGGCATGATAGAAATTCCTCAATCTTCGTCGCTAATATATACTCTCTGCCAAATATTCTCCATGGATTTTTGGTCTCTGCTAGATATTCCTTTTAATGTTTCTCCTGGATTTTTTTCTCTTTTATCACTTACCAAGATGCATATATGTTCTTGAATGCTATCAAGATTTACTCCTCCTAAGATGCAAATATGTTTCCAACTGTTGCTAGGATTTGAGAGATTTCTTGGAGTAGCATTATTCCTACTTAAAAAATTCTTGAACATTCTTGAATACTTATTGATAGTTGATAATCCATGTCTTACACATGGATTAGTGTATGGGATTCTTACAAATAAAATACTTACAATTTTTTTTTTGAGAAAAATCATGCACTTAGAGGTTATTACGGACCAAAAGCTTACAATTTTTTTTTTAGGAAAAGGATGCAGTAAAAATCTCATGCTACCAAGGCAATTTTGTCACCAATACCCTATTGACATGAGTAGTTTATCCTTTTCATGAATCAAACTAAAAATCTAGAAGAAAAAATCACACAGTCACTTCAAGGCTAAATCCTTAAGCATTTCCCCGGAAACAACACCAAATAATGTCAATCAAATTATAAATGGTAATAATTATGATACATTTAATAATCAATTCAAGTTAGTAAACTTGTGAAGTTATAGGAAAAATATATTAAATATGAGTCTTAAAGTGCTTCCAAAATATTTTAAAATGTCACACTAGATTGTTGAAGGTAAACATGCACACCGACTAATTTACAAAGATAAGATTTCTTGCATGAGCAACTAACCATCAAGGAATTAAACAACAACCATATGTAACAATTCATTTATGAACAATTTATCTTTAAGAGAGTACTTCGTTCATGTTCATGACCAAGAGATTTAAAATGAAGCATGTTGATCTTAACTCTTCCGAGAACTATTTATTTCAATCCACACGACATAAATGAAATTACAATGTAGAAATTGAATAAACTCACAAAACAAAATGAAATAAAATGAGCAAGGTGTATCTAAGAGATCGGGCCCTTCCTCTTCTAGCACACCTTCTTGGAGACTACAATGTGCAGAGAAGGAAGTTTACAACAACAAATATCTCTATTTCATCATTAAGAGAATGTACATGATAGGTTACATCCCCTGCGTACTTTGTTTTTCAAACTTACATAGATGAGAAACAATATTACATTGACCACTAAACCACTAAGGCATTGTTCCCTTCTTCCCACCCTTACTAGGCACATCCTCTCTTCATTTATACAAAATATAAAATAGAAATAAGAACAAAAAATAAAACTAATTCCTTGAATATGAAAACCTCCTAACAAATGCACCCTATTTGTATTTTCTTAATTAAACACATAACATTTTTGATTTTTTAGCTCGTTTACAATAGAGGGAGGTTGAATTAGTTTCCAAATCATTATTCCTTATGTAGATGATCCACTTTGGCATGTAATTTGAAAATCAATTGTAGTAGGATATATGGGTTTGACATCTTTATAAAACCAACCATATCTCCCTAACCGTATCTTATTTTGGAAATTCTCCTTCATAGTACTCATTTTGGGGAATTCTACATAAAACTTTTTTTTTTTTAATTTCAAGATTCATCTTGATTTTCTTAGAAATGACGTGGCAAGTTGATATTCAAAAATTGTCACCTAAAAAAATTTTGGTAGCCAATGAATGGTTTTGTTTCTTTGGGAACTTGAATATCGTTGAATCTACCACATCCTCAAGAAACAAGTTAGAAAAATAGAACATCTACTCTAAGCAATCGTAATACAATGAGAATTCAACCACATTTTATGTTTCTATTCCTTATGAAGTTCATACGAGTGAAGATGGATAATGTTGCATAATATAGGATAATATGTGTCAATGAAGGTGTAAATGAGCGAAAGATAAAAGGAAAATGATAAAATACTCGGTGAAATGATCCTTGAAAACACGTCAAAATTGGGGCTCAATAGAAGGATCGATGAAACATGCTTTAATGGTGAGAGATCGATCAGTTGGTAGAGGTAAAGAAACATTATCCGGTGGAAAGTCTAAGTTGAAGGGTAGATATAAATCCTTAGTTTATTTAAGAAGAAGATGTTGGAAGTGAGTTAAAGGTGGGAATTATAAAAGGGACTGCAATTCGAACGTGATAGAAGTCATTACAAGATTCGAAGAGAAGCAATCAACTTAGAGAAAGACTAATCCAAATAAAGGAGGTGATGTTTAACCAACATCATCCAGTACAAACTGGTATCAATATGTTTGGTTGATCAACTCAGAAGCATCCTTTCACGTGACACCTCACAAAGAATGGTTCTGCAAACATGATAGATATGAAGGGAGATATGTATTTGTGGGGGACGAATCGACAACCAAAATTGTTAGATAGGGAAGAATCCGACTGATATTGTAGGATGGGAGGAACCTTTTAGGTGTGCTACATATTCCAGGCTTGGTAAGAAATATGACATCTATCAACAAGATGATTGATGTAAGAGTGCACAATTTGTTTTAGAAGGATACATGTAAAATGGTCATGGGCTTGATGGTATTAATGAAATGAGTTTGGATTGGAACCATATATAATATTTAGGGAATGTTGACTCAATTGCATGTTACAACATTGTTTTTTCTAAATTTGACTCGCCTTCAATTCTAATCTACACATATTGGGCTAAGTCAATTCAAACCAACTCAATAGTTCTTTGTCAAGTTGACCCAACCATCTTATGCATGAGAGGACATGGAAAATTGGATATAAATGGATTCGATCCATGTGCAACAAAGGTACGGTCAAAGGTTTTCCTACTTGTAATTTAGAAGTCAAATTTTGTGAACATTACATATATGGAAAACAATTAGGTTAGGTTCCCATCTGGAGCAACAAGGTCAAAGGGGATTCTA
Organism: Picea engelmannii; assembly: GCA_009831015.1. Taxonomy (NCBI): domain Eukaryota; kingdom Viridiplantae; phylum Streptophyta; class Pinopsida; order Pinales; family Pinaceae; genus Picea; species Picea engelmannii. Next base: position 204,694 of record ML785848.1, on the reverse strand, counting down.
GAATTGGTCCATAGTGATGTGTTTGGGCCTATAATAGTCCCTTCACTCACTATATCCCTGTATTATGTCTCCTTCATAGATGATTTTTCCATGAAGAAATTGATATATTTCCTGAGAAAGAAATCATAGGTTTTCAACAAATTCAAAGATTTTAAATATCTCTATAAATCCAAACATATAACAAGATCAAGGTGTTGAGAACTAACAATGGCGGTGAATTATGTGGAAATAATTTTTAGTAGTTTTGCGAGTAGTATGACATAGCGTGCCAAAACACCACACCATATACCCCACAAAAAAATGGATTTGTTGAGAGAATGAAATAAGATTGATGGACAAAGAAAGGAGCATGTTCAGTGGTGCTGAGATCACACAAGGATTTTGGGTACAAGTAGTTTATATTGGAAAATGTCTAGTAAATATGTCTTCTTCATCAATGCTAGTCAACACGACTCCACATGAGATATGGTTTGGAAATAATCCTTTTCTTTCACATCTCAAAGTATTTGTCTATGATCCATTTCTTCATGTTCCCTAGGAAAAGAGGAGCAAGATGGACAAGAAAGCATACAAGTGTATTTTCATTGGATACAAGGAATGAAAGGATATAAGATCTAGCATACTGCATGAAGGAAAATATTCTAGGGCCGAGATGTGGTCTTCAGAGAAGTCATAGTGTTGGGATAAATATGCACTATTAATTACCACATTTAATTATCAATCGGGGCTCGTAAGATTCGAGGTGCAGGCGCAGGAAACGTAGGATCAGAGCCTAGTCTAGCCTAATATAAAGCCGACAAAATAGTCTTCAAATCCACACTACATGAAATTAACACTAAGGATTCATCACTAGGACGTAGGAATAACTTAGTGTTATAAAGGATTAGATCATAGTCTTTCGTGCACTCGGGGTGATGCTCATGAGATTAATCATGAATAGATTACTTATTTTTTTTTTCCTTCAATGATTATTTCCTATAGTGGATCCGCACTAAAATGCAATAAAATAAACAATCAAACGAAAATGAATTCAAATGACGGGAAATAAACTAACACTTTGGGAAGAATTCCAATGCGGGAAGGCCATATCTCACGAGTTAGACCTCTAATCTATCCATTGGTGATTGAAGCTATGTGAAATTAAAGTGCAAGGAATCTAAATGTATGAGAAATAAAAACTAAGTGCGGGAAACTCAAAATAATCAAACTCAATCAACACCTAAGATTCACTTAGACTCAAAACCACCCTTTTAAATGTATACACCAATCATAAAGAAATAAGGAGTGAATCAAATGCACAAGAGTAATGGATATTTAATACAAGTTTACTAATTTTCTTCTCTGAGGGACTTGCATATAAATAATAATACCTTTTGAATCTAACTAAGATTTAGGGAGAAAGTAATGAATAAGCAATGATACTTGTTTATTTTCTGCATTCAAAAGATTGTGTATATGATAATGTCTTAATGAATAAATCAATCTCTGAAGCAATAAACAATAGAAAAATGGAAATGAGATGGAATGGAGATATGATTATGTAATGGAATAGATCTAATGCATGATGGGTATATGCATATGACAGAATGGATTAGATTTGAAACAAAGGGAAAATGTGTGGAAGGAATTCATGGATGTGGTAGAGTGTTTGTGGAGAGAATTGCTAGTGGAATATGAAGAATTGGAGGGCG
>ML785848.1:172881-199979 GCA_009831015.1 Picea engelmannii | reverse complement strand
TTTGTTATATTATATGTTTTTTAATTTTTTGTGTTATGTTTATTCTATTTGGTTTTTAATTTTTTATATGTTTTTTTATCAAATGTTTTATATTAATTAATGTTTAATGTTGTTTTATTTTAATGTTTAACACTAACCTAAATACTAACTTAATTATTAGTTAATTAATTAATTACTAACAAGATTAACATAGCTTATTAATCTAACTACATTAATTTAATTAATATTGCTTTATTACACTAATTAATCTTAAAAAATTCCACTAATTATTTATTATTAACCTAATGTTTTCTATTCTAAGTTTGTTTATTCAGGGATGGGTGGCAGGCGATATGTACTCAATGGGTCAAAAGGACAAGGGAGTGAGAGCGCAGTGGTGGATGAAGGATGCAACAGGGTGATGGAGGATCAAGTGAAACAGATGGAGGGGAAAATGGAATCAACCGAGCCAGATGTCTTCATCACGGTTGAAACTCCAAATCAACGGTCGAAGAATCGAGTTACCTATGATTATAGGTCCCCAACATAGGCTCCACCTGGGGATGGAAGCTCTTTCAGGAGGTGTCAAGAACCACTGAACTCTGAACATGCTAACCAGTGCTTTATTCATTGGGCCACGGAGTCACTGCAGCTACAATCTTTGAACTGGCTTAGATTTGACTGAACATTGAACTAGATACTATCAAATGAAAACTCTGTTGGAAATCATACAATATTGAAAAGATGCTCAAATTATTGAGCTTATTCAAAATTGCTACCTACCCTACACTACTGACAATTTGATCATTCTAAATGATACAATAATGCTAGTGCAGCCAGTCAAACAACTGCTCTACTAGCTCTACTCTTTTAACGTTTTCAATCAATATTAGAAATAGAACTTGCATAGGCATCATGAACTACTTTCCATCCTGATCTTTACAACCGAGACCTTTGCAATCATGAAGTCCAAAAGTAATGCCACAAATAGATTGGGGCTCTGTAGTGCGAAATTTCTCCATGTAGGTAGCTATAGGATCAAGGTAGAACTGACTTGTCCCTTGATTTTTAAATTCACCCAAGTTAGCAACATGATCTGACACTGTATCTATGCTATCTAGATCCTCAAAAATTTCTTGATATGGCTGCAAATTTTCTGATGGGCTTTGTAATGAGACTTCTGCCGAAAAAGATAATGGAGTTGACTGCTTGATCATGTCAATAGCATAAAATATTTTCATCCCATAGCTGGATGATGGAAAATGACTTTGACAACAGAAGTAATCCAACACATCAGATATCGGATCCTATAGAAATTGAAATGACTGTTGCATTGGTTCCACTAAAACTTCTTTCTTTTTTGTGTGTTTATCCTCTAGCATATACTCAAGATTCGTTTTCAAAAACTGAAATGAATTAAAGCATAATGGTACAGAGTTATTTTGGATTAACTCATAATTTGTCTCAGGTTTTAAGCTTTCATCTGGAATTTGAAAATCAAAGTAGGTCAAGGGTTGTAATTCTGGGTTTAAGACAACCTCCATATCAACAATGGCATCTTGAACTGATTGATCAGAGAATTTTTTGTCTTCACTATTTACAATTGGCCTAGAGTTTCTTTTCAAAAATTGAAAAGATGAGAAAAATAAGGGCAATGTGTTTCCACTTACTCTGATATTTTCTGCATTTTCCTCATCGCTGTCATGATTGTTGGGTAGAGGTCGATTGTCATATCTGAGTTGTAACTGATCTTCTTCTTGCCAACGACATGTTGTTGGTTTCTTTGAACAATCAACATCTATTTCAGCCTCATGATCATGATCATACTGATCACACTTGGGTAGATTATCCCAGTAAGAAAAGTCATCAAACATGCACATCATATCAGCTGATGGCTCTTCAACAAGCTGAGTTGGAACTTCATCTTTTACTATGTTATGAATTGAATACATGAAAGAATCATTATCCAAACCATGGTACCAAGGGTGAGCTGCAAAATGTTTAGGAACTGTGATCTTTTCTTTCTCTGAAATTAATGGAACATGATGTCTTTGAACATCGAGTTTTTCTCTTATGCTAATCCTGTGCAACATTTCTTCCATGTTGCTGGACAAAATGTCCAGTTTAGCTTATGGATATTTCAGCTACTCCTTTTCTTTGTTCTTTACCTTTGACCTTTTGATCAACAAGTTGGCCTCCACATCAACTGCAATGTTCTGCATTTCTTCGAGAGTTGCAGTGTTCCTTTCTCTTAATTGGAATGCCATCTCAGGATCGAAGGCATCTAGGAAATGCAAGTGAGATGATCCTGGGGGTGGCCTTATATCAACAGGCATTGCATGATATACCTTATTGAACCTTGTTGAAAACTGTTGTACCATTTCCCCTAGCTGTCTTTTCAAATGGTCACACTCTTCCAGGATGAGAAAGACATTTCTCATGATCACCCATCGATCTAGGAAAACTTGCACAAACTGATGGAAATTGTTAATGCTTGCAGTTGGGAGATTTTTAAACTAGTTCTTGACTTTACCTCCCAATGATAGGGAAAACATTTTGATGCAGGCATCATCATCTTCTACCTCAAAGAGGTCAAGAAAAACCTCAAGAATTTGGGTATGCTTTTCAGCAGTAATATTGGCATTCTCTCCAACAAACCTGGGTAGATTATTGGTGTAATTTGCAGGGAAGTCATGGAGGATAGGAGGCAAATCTAGGGGCTTGTATCTGTCTATGATTTTGGCAGGTACAGTAGGTGAAGAAGGAGGCTTGCAATCATCCAGATCTTTAGCAAGAGTAGGAGATAAAGCATGAGGCTTATGTCTCACTAGGAATTCTACAGGTGCATCTGGGATGTGCACAGGTGTATGAGTATGTAGATAATCTACAATTGGGGATCTGATCTCTTGAGGCTCATCAATTTGCAGATGATCAATATAAACTTCAGCAATATACTTTTGATCAGGCTTAGAATAAGATAGAACATAATTACATATAAAACCAAAGATGTCTTGAATGCAATTTGAGCTTGAGTACCTGGTATTTCTAGGTTGCTTGGCCATGCTTTAGGTTCTTCCTCCAGTGGAGTCTTTGAGTTGGCACTGTCTAGAGCTAATTTGGAGTCGCCAGGTGAATGATCTCAGCCTTCTTGTGTCTGGTCAATGTCCACCATCAGTGATCATATCTAGAACTTTGAAGTGTACTACTGGAGAAAGTCCCCAGTATGGTCGCCATTTTTTTTTTCTTGTTTTATTTACTAAGTTTTTCTTTTTACGTGTTTTATTTTTATGCTTTTTAATTTTTGTATTAGTTTTGTTTTATTAATGTTTGATTTTATTTATTTATGTATTTGTTTTAACTATATAGTTTTGTTTTTATTTATGATTTATTTTGTTTTTATGTTTTTTTTTGTGTTATATTATATGCTTTTTAATTTTTTGTGTTATGTTTATTCTATTTGGTTTTTAATTTTTTATATGTTTTTTTATCAAATGTTTTATATTAATTAATTTTCAATGTTGTTTTAGTTTAATGTTTAACACTAACCTAAATTAACCTAAATACTAACTTAATTATTAGTTAGTTAATTAATTAATTACTAACAAGATTAACCTAGCTTATTAATCTAACTACATTAATTTAATTAATATTGCTTTATTACACTAATTAATCTTAAAAAATTCCAGTAATCATTTATTATTAACCTAATTTTTTCTATTCTAAGTTTGTTTATTCAAGGATGGGTGGCGGGCGAGACATACTCAATGGGTCAAAAGGACAAGGGAGTGAGAGTGCAGTGGTGGATGAAGGATGCAATAGGGTGATGGAGGATCGGGCGAAACAGATGGAGGGGAAAACAGAATCAACCAAGACAGATGTCTACATCACAGGAGAAACGCCAAATCAATGGTCGAAGAATCGAGTTACCTATGATTATAGGTCCCCAAGGCCGCGGAGGCAGTCACAGAGGCAACATCAAAACCACTTCGAGTCTTGGATCTAGCCCTCCAAGACTCAGAGAGGGATATCTATGTGTGATATAGGTTTGTTTGAATAGATATTAGGCTAGTTAATGGGTTCAGAGTTTTGATTTTGAATTGGTAGGGGCAGAGAAAAGGAACCATGGGCAATGGAGTTGCAATCTGAAGCTTAATCAAAAACAAGTTCTACAGATAGCCTTACAGGGCAAGGTAGACACTCTTGGTGGATTATTTAAATTTGATTTTGGATTTAGAGGAGCAAGATGAGAGGACCAGACAATGACAGGGCAATCAAGAATCCTGAAATTAACCTTTGAGGAGAAAACATTGACAATTATGTCAAAGCCAGAAACAGAGTGTATGTCTCAACAAATTATATTCTTCAAACTTCTTTGCATAATTCAGAGTATGAATAACTTAAGAAATACAATGGAAACAAACTACAGTGAATGAGGAAAACATCACCACCAAAAATGACACATGAATCCTGTAACTGTTGTGACTGTATTATTGAATTGATGAAAATACAGAAAGCTCAGTGAGCTGTTTTACAAAAACTCAATCATGGTCCCTTTACTGATCAACCTCCTTTTACATTAAAATCATATGAATAAATAGGATATATCCTCGAACAAGTTGTGTAAGTCGGTTTTAACCTCCTCAGCCAAAAATAGCCACAAATCCCCAAAAATCCAGAACTACAAATTTGATCGAATTTGCTGAAAATAGGGGTACGTGCAGTCATTGATTTCTCCCAATCAGTGACACCTGTGAAAAAACCGAAGGAGTTTATTGTATATTATCTTGTCTGGATAAAATAACTCCTTCAGTTTCTCAAATTTCGATTCCACCTCTCCGAAACAGCTCCTGTAAAATCGGGACTGTAACAGGAAAAACCAGAAATCCAAAAAATGAGGCTGAAAGATAGCCTTGATTATTCCAACTGGTGGCACCTTTGAAAAAACTGGGAGAGTTTTTTTTTCTTCATCATGTGATGAACAAAAACCTCTTTCGGTTTTTTAAATTGCATCTTTGTTTGCCCAGAATCCTCTTCGCAAGACGAGGTGTCAAACAAACAAAAAATGGACGATTTTAAAAAATTGGGGGAAAGTGGTTTTTTGGGGAAAGGTGGTATTATGGACCCCCCTTAAGGTGGTAAGTGGTATTTGTAGGGGGGGGGGGGAGGTCCAAAATCACCTGGAGGTGACAAGTGTCCCTCCCAATACCACTATTCCGGAGAAAACATTGACAATTATGTCAAAGCCAGAAACAGAGTGTATGTCTCAACAAATTCTATTCTTCGAACTTATTTTCATAATTCAGAGTATGAATAACTTAAGAAATACAATGGAAACAAACTACAGTGAATGAGGAAAACATCACCACCAAAAATGACACATGAATCCTGTAACTGTTGTGACTGTATTATTGAATTGATGAAAATACAGAAAGCTCAGTGAGCTGTTTTACAAAAAACTCAATCATGGTCCCTTGAATGATCAACCTTCTTTTACATTAAAATCATCTGAATAAATAGGAGAGATCCTCCAACAAGTTGTGTAAGTCGGTTTTAACCGCCTCAGCCAAAAATAGCCACAAATCCCCAAAAATCCAGAACTACAAATTTGGTCGAATTTGCTGAAAATAGGGGTACGTGCAGTCATTGATTTCTCCCAATCAGTGACACCTGTGAAAAAAGCGAAGGATTTTATTGTATATTATCTTGTATGGAGAAAATACCTCCTTCAGTTTCTCAAATTTTGATTCCACCTCTTCGAAACAGCTCCTGTAAAATCGAGACTGTAACAGGAAAAACCAGAAATCCAAAAAATGAGGTTGAAAGATAGCCTTGATTATTCCAACTGGTGGCACCTTTGAAAAAACTGGGAGAGTTTTTTGTTCTTCATCACGTGATGAACAAAAAACTCTTTCGGTTTTTTAAATTGCATCTTCGTTTGCCCAGAATCCTCTTCGCAAGACGAGGTGTCAAACAAACAAAAAATGGGCGATTTTAAAAAATTGGGGGAAAGTAATTTTTTGGGGAAAGGTGGTATTCTAGACGCCCCCTAAGGTGGTAAGTGGTATTGGTAGGGGGGGGGGAGGTCCAAAATCACTTGGAGGTGAAAAGTGTCCCTCCCAATACCACTATTTCAGACCCCGCCTCCCCCCCCCTCCGTTAAAGTTCGAAAAGCACGGGGGGCTCCGGAATTTTTTATCAGCATTGATATATATTTTTTGGGGGATGACTGCATAAGGTGCGCTTTATGAAAACATTTTAATATATATGTTTTTTTTGTTTTTTTGTTTTTTTTATTTACTAAGTTTTTCTTTTTACGTGTTTTAAATTTATGCTTTTAAATTTTTGTATTAGTTTCGTTTTATTAATGTTTGATTTTATTTATTTATGTATTTGTTTTATTACTTTGTTTTAACTATATAGTTCTGTTTTTATTTATGATTTATTTTGTTTTATTTTTTATTTTTTTGTTATATTATATGTTTTTAAATTTTTTGTGTTATGTTTATTCTATTTGGTTTTTAATTTTTTATAAGTTTTTTTATCAAATGTTTTATATTAATTAATCTTTAATGTTTATTTATTTTAATGTTTAACACTAACCTAAATTAACCTAAATACTAACTTAATTATTAGTTAATTAATTAATTAATTAATAATTAATTAATTACTAACAAGATTAACCTAGCTTATTAATCTAACTACATTAATTTAATTAATATTGTTTTATTACACTAATTAATCTTAAAAAATTTCACTAATCATTTATTATTAACCTAATGTTTTCTATTTTAAGTTTGTTTATTCAGGGATGGGTGGCGGGTGAGATGTACTCAATGGGTCAAAAGGACAAGGGAGTGAGAGCGCAGTGGTGGATGAAGGATGCAACAAGGTGATGGAGGATCGGGCGAAAAGGATGGAGGGGGAAATGGAATCAACCGAGCCAGATGTCTTCATCATGGGAGAAACGCCAAATCAACGGTCAAAGAATCGAGTTACCTATGATTATAGGTCCCCAACACAATCAATAATCAAAACCAAAATTGAATTGCATGTAAACAAACAACGCAATACTAATCTACAAAATAAATACAGTATGACAACACTTACCCTCACTGAGGGGCCCTTCCTAGGAGGTCAGTGCTACTAAGAAGGAATCATATCAAGCTAGAAGGATTCTCAATGTGGCAACATCAATCAATTCTTCATTGAGATCAAAACTCCGTTTTTACATTGCTAACAACTCCTTAAAGATTTCTCACAAGAATAAATATCTCATTTACAAAATCTTCATGAAACTAATGGCTCTTTATCACAACCCTATGAGGATTATTTATACATGAAGAATCACTGAGGAGTGGATGGGACCGAATCCCAATGCTCAGATTTCAAATATTACATTTTTAGGCATAAATCCAAAAAATATGGTTTTTAATGTAATTTTGGCAGATTCGAGTTAGGGATCCACCCATATCTTCCAAAATAATTTGGATTTTGAAAACGTGTCCGCATTTTACTCAATTTTCCATATTCCAGACAAAACTCATTTTGTAGAATTTCTAGATCTGATGCCATCTGCATGGAAATCGAGGCGCAAGTTGGCAGTTTGAGTTTTTGCTAATTTTTGCAGAATCATTCCCCCTGAGCTGGAGGTCCACACGTCTGATATGAGTGAATTATTCCACATGTGTCCGCATGTAAACGTCTCTCTGGAAAACACCCATGTCCCTGATTTTCCTCTAGAATCTTTCCAAAATTTTGAATTATTTCTAGTATTGGATGGTTGTTGATGTTGGTACTAGACGAGCACAACATTGGTACCAAACAAGCGTAGAATTGGTATCGGATGAGTTGAGTATTGGATGACATGGAGTGTGTGTACTGAATGACATGGATTATGGGTACTGGATGTCTGTGTAGGTATAGGTTGATTGTTGAACCTTCTAGTATTGGATGACTTGGAGTGTGAGTACTAGATGACCTCCAATGCGGGTACCAGATGACTTCCAGTGTGGGAACATATTGTTTGGGCATAGAAACATAGGATTAAGCCATGAAAAAAAAAACTATTGTATAATCATACTTTTAATCACTAAAAATATGGAAAATTATGTATTAACCACATAAGATGAATAACATGAGATAATGGAGGTTTATGGTGTAATTACGGATATATTATTGACAAAATGTGGGGAGAAGGGGTAATGATGAGTGTATTTGTATGGAAGAAAAAATGACAAAATTGGAGCCCAAAACATAGGTAAGTATGATCCTGAAGTGGTTCAAATAGAGAAAGATCTAGAGAATGTGAGGTTTGAACTGAGGAACAAAGAAGATGATTTAGATGATTCAACTTAATCAAATGAAGAGGTGGAATAGTCGATCCCACTTGTAAGGAGGTTGTAATGAGTAAGAAAACTAGTCGAAAGGTATAGTCCACCGAATTTTCATTATACATTTGTGTTAAATTCCACTGACAAGGAGCACAAATCAGCCATGGAGGCAGTCAACTTGGTAGAGGGTAGACTCTGGAAGGATACCATTGTCAAAGAGATGGAAATATTTCACAAGAATGAGACGTGGGATTTGGTAAAATTACCTAGTGGATCAAATCCCATTGGTAGAAAGTGGGTCTTCAAGAAAAAGATGAATGCAACAAGCCAAGTCGAGAAATTAAAAGATCGACTAATAGTGAAAGGATATTCCCAAGTCAAAGGTGTTGACTTCGGTGAGATTTTTTCCCTTGTTTAAAAGCTAACTTCAGTTAGAACAATAATGTATCTGGATACATCATTTGATATTAAAATAGATCAAATGGATGTGAATACAATGTTCCTACATGGGGAACTAGAAGAATAAATCTACATGAAACAACCTGAAGGATTTTTAGTAAAGGGAAAGAAAGAGCTAGTGTGTAAATTGAAGAGATCCCTTTATGGTATAAAGTTATCACCAAAGATGTGGTATCAAGAGTTTGACATGTACATCCTTAGTTTGGGATTTGTGAGAAGCAAAGTTGATCACTATGTATATTCCAAGGAAGAAGGTGGGCATTTCATAGATGTAGCATTGTATGTTGATGACATGTTGATCGAAAACAACATGGATGCAATAAAGGATGTGAAGAAGAAATTATCCTCCAATTTTGACATGAAGGATATTGGTGCAATGAACTTCATTATGGGAATGGATATCAATAGAGATCAAGAAATTATAAATCTTTGGTTGAACCATAGTAAATATATTGAAACAATCTTGAAGCATTTCAACATGCCAGATTGCAAACCTTGGCGAATATTACTAATCTTTCATATGCCAACTATGAAATGTTTGCGATATTTTTATAAAAATATTCAAATTTCTAAGGATTTTATATAGTTTGTATAAAATTTTGGCGATTTTTAAGGTAAAATAATTTTATCCTATAGAATTTGGGCGAATCAATTTTAGAATAGCGAATTGTTTTTTTGGGAAAACCATGGAAAATTAGCCCATGAGCAAAATTTAGCCCCTAAAATCATCCCTGGATTTATGTCGGAGCAAAGTTAATAGTTGAACAATGTCCAAATACAGAAGAAGAAATAGAGGAATTGGAAGGTGTTCCCTATGCAAGTGTTGTTGGTAGTATAATGTATGAGATGGTATGTGCTCAACCATACATTACCCATCTAGTGGGAGTTTTGAGAAGATACATTTTGACACCCCGAAAAGAGATCTGGACAACTTTCAAGAGTGTTCCTTTATTTGTGTGGAATAAAATATTATGTTATATGCTAATAAGGAAAACATGGAGCTGAAAGTAAAATATATCAATGAAGGATGACTAGTGGACATGTGTTCAAGATGTTCGATGGAGAAATCAGTTGGACAAGTAAGCGAAAGGTGGTTATAGCCTTCTCAACAACAAAAGTTGAATACATGGTAGCCACACATGGAAGCAAAGAAGCAATATGGCTACAAAGTCTATGTTCAAGGATAATTTCTGAGTGGAGAAATATGAAGAAAAATTTCAACATTCAAAGCACATATTTCTTGAAAAGAACCCAACATACCATTCCAGGATGAAGCATATTGATGTACAATACCATTTGATGAGATACATGGTGGAAAGAAACAAGGTTCTATTGGAGAAAGTAGACACATTGGAAAATGTTCGTGCTAGAAGTTGTTCCTAGACTACTTTAGGAACAAACTTAGAACACCTTAAATTAGAAATGATTTGGTTGGGTTTTTTCTTAGAAAAACTTAGAGAGTGGTAGGATCAATATGAAGGTAGTGAGATGATTTCAAATCAGCAGCTGGACATTGGGTATGGAGTCCATTAAAAACAAATAACCTATCTTAACATTCTATGGGCAGCAGGTCAAGCTAACAAAACTTAGATCACCTCCAAGGCTATAGAGAAATGGAATTAGGAAACAAAAAAAAAAACTGCAAGTTAACCAAAACCACCCTAATCGTTGATACACTTACAGGGAAGAATATTCAACATTTAGAAATCCTTTCCGATTGTGAATATAAGAACTTGAATATGCCCCTAGAAAAAATTAAAGCATAACCAATACAATAACTATGTCGGCACATAATTTCCATACTTATACTCAATAGCAACAAAATACATATTTAAGCAGATGAAAAAGAGAAATGATGTACCGAGGATAAGGAAAAAAAAATGATCATGCACTTTGTTATCAGTTGAAGTCTTTACATAAAAGTCTTGACAGGATTTTCAAAATATTACATAGGTTGTTCGCCTTCTGCATCTCTCTCTCAGTCCCTCAGACTCAATGCACCCCCTCTTTTTCCATTACAAATGATGAAATATATATATGTAATACTATTATCTAGTTGTTTCTAGTTTTCTAGAAGAGAAAACTAAATTTTAGGAATCAATCAAATTCTCAAAACAGAAACGGATCTCGAAAAGATAACAAGGGATCTTGAATGCTGAGGTTGTTGGTCAATTATGCTTGGATTAGTTGTAAGAAAATTAGAACTTTTGGATTGATCTTCAACATGGAATCTGAAGATCATCTTTGACTTTCAGATAAAATGGAACAACTTCCAATTTGAACCTAGATTCATAGATGTCAAATCTGCTAAAGAAGTGGACCACAGACTGTTTGTTGATTATGCTCCTAGAAAATTGGGATGCTCTTTTGAATGTTCAACTACCCCTTTCGTTTGTGGAACTAATCTCTTGAAAATATAATGAAGGTGACTTCTTGAGAAAGATCAAAAGATACATGTCCCATATATGTAAAAAATAGAATTCTGTTGACATTGTCTCCTTCTCATCTGCTCCTGATTTGGAGGAATTCAAATTAATCCAAATCCTCCGTCAAACACTCTGTCATCCTCAAAATATGTAACTACTAGGTGACCTGGCAATTATGTCTTCGAAATCCAATTCAATTCCTCTAAAGATTATAAGAAACTAGGCAACTGAAGCAATGCATTCTCAAATTATGAGTTTACTATCATATAATGCATCACTAGACTACGAAATCTAGTGTATTAAATCCCAGGCTATGGCATTTTCCATACATAAGGTAGAGGCAATTGTTGTCCCTTACCAAAATAAATATGCCGCATTACACATTGGCTACCTCCTGCATCTTTCAAATATGTATAGATAGGCTGGTTTGTGATAGCCAAAGATTATCTCAGCCAATACCTCTTCTCCAGCTTCGCCTGGATATCCCACCCACAAAATGTTGGATATCTTGTTGTTATATCTGGAAAAAGAAAATTCCATCACTACAAGTATCACTGGTGCTCTTGAGAAAGCTATTGTTTCTAATATCATTTGTTCTTTATTTCCGGGCAATAAGAGATTCACTCTGTCAAGCCGTTCACTAATTGTTCACAAGTGTGAATTCTTAAAACTTATGTCCTGCCGATCTTGGATGACTGACAACATAATCGTTCCAAATGGTGGCCGTTAGAGCTTGAATAGTTTAAGATTGAATAGTTTAAGAGTAATCTAAGTTGAATATGTAGTCCCACAACCTCCAGATCAACGAGAGATGGAAAAAATGATAATGCCTTACACAAATCCTTGCTATCCATTTCATCAATGTTGTAAAGGTAGAGAGACTTCATAAGAGACCCAACAATGCCATTTTCTGAACTCAATATGTCAAGGCAAGACCTCATTAGAGAAAATATTTTTCTGTCATGATTGGAATTTCTATACTGCCAAGATTTATTCAACGAATCAACAGACTTTGGACTAATGTCAACATTATAATCAAAGAGAGTAAAATATCCAGTTGACTCTTTGCTTCGCTCTGGAAAAATTCCAAGATTTAGAGACCTAAAGAACTGACCAACACGCTGTACCATCTTTGAAATAGTCATATTATTGACACCTCTTGTTGTAAAATCTACATCCACATAGCCTACAAGGTCCACAGAAATTTTACAAAACATTGTACAAGTAACAGAAGCATAAAAAAGGCTTTGCGTCGCTAATAGCGAAAAAAACTTGACCATGAGGTCATGTGTAAGAATTCAAACAATATAATTGTGATGTGTAGCACGTTGTCTCACCAATTTTTAGCAGCTTCCTGAAGATGACACCCTAAATCCAACGATTTCTTCAAAAATATATTCTTATCATTGTCGCTGGCATGTTTGTCCAAGAGGCACTCCAAGGACTTCGCTAAAACCTGGGAGTCAAAGTTTTTAAGCAGGGTTTCTAAGAGATGATTAATTTCTATTGAAACCAAGAGTTGAATGTGGTGTGCCTACTTCTCAAAATCATGACCTCTGTAGCAGGACCGCTTCAACATACTATCGACCCATAGGCTCTATCATGACTCCTCCTTGGTAGTGGCATAACGCTTGCTGCATATTGTCTTGTGTAAGTGTTGTCGATTCTTTGGTTTGTCCTTGATCGGTCTTGGAGGTTGGGCTCAACAGACCCAAAACATAAAAAATAATAAAACTCCCCTAGGTTGCTTCTCAGTCGATCCTTTGTAGCTTGGAGTTTTGCTGTCAACGTGGCACATCAACGCGTTGAGAAATTTGAACTGCCCCTCGTGGGATCCTCCCTTGGCTTTGGCATATATCTAAGCTTGGTCCTGGTGCGCTGAGATTTTTGGTATGACTTGGTAATTGGTGCTAACCCCTGTTGTGTGTTGGTGCTTGGATCGACAGTTCGAATAATGGGAGATAAGGCCTTCGGGGCCCAACATTTTTGCAAGAATAACTAAAATTATTTAATAATAAAAACATATGAAACAATATTTCACCCAAATCCTGGCATTTCGAATCTAGATCATCCCCTACCAAAATTTTTAATGAAGGCGCCACCAAAAGTTTCCATAACGAATTTTTTTTCTTTAAAATTGCTCCAGACAGAAAGAGAGCTAACATTGGCTCGAAAGGGGATGGCATGCTCCCTGCAATCTTCCAAGAATAAGAAAAACTATGCCTGCTACTGAAAACATCTCTGCAACAAACTAAAAATGAAAGGACTGCTGAAAAAAAACAAAATGAAATCCAGATGCTCACGAAGTGAGCTTATTCTATACGCTACCCTACTCTAACCAATTCCACTACTCGATTATGTAATTACAAACTTCCATAAGAACCATTCAATCAAATGATTCACAAACTGGAATCTTCTTCCATTCATGAGCACATATATAGCTGAAGAATGAAAAAAAATGAACTAACAACTGATACTTACAGCTATAAAATTATTCATTTATGAAGCCAAAAAGACAAGAATAATGACCCCAATTCAATTCCATGTAACGTGCCACAGGGTCATGAAATTCATGCACAACTTTTTGATGATTCAAGAGGAAAGACTGGCTCGGTGTAAGATCCTCATTCTGAATTCCTGAGAATGAAAATAATCGAATTTGCACACTGCTTCTACTGCTGCCAAGATTATTTTTCTTCAAAACTAAAGGTTGTTGCAAACTGTTTTCATTACTGATCATATTCTATTTGATTTCTTCCACAGGTCTAGTTTCAGGAACAAAAAATGAAGACTTAATGATTTATACAATCTGTTGGTCATCATTTGGTGATAAAGGCATCAACTGTTTCTGTAGCTCCTTATTTTTACCTCCATTGCCTTCCCAAGAATCAGATCCACAATAATCATATACAAGAACAATGCTAAGAGGTTCGAATGACACCATGAAAAATGTATTCTCATCATCATCAGAAAGATATACACAAAAAATGGGATGATCATAAAAATATTTTGAATCTTAACATTCATAATTTTTTGTTTCAAGATGCTCTCGGGACTCTGAATTCATATCAACCACTTGATATTCATCATAATTTGGAGCAACTTCTATCAGATTAAGCATATCCAATTTGATCAAAAGCAACTTCTATCAGATTAAGCATATCCAATTTGATCAAAATTTTTAGAAGAGGAAAATACTACTTGCTTCTTGTATAAATCATCATAATCATAATATTTATCATAAATAGGTGTATCAAAAGGTTGTGCATTTGATAAAGAATGGTTTAAAACAACTTCTTCATTGAACAAGTGATCTTCACAAAGATCATCAACATCAAAATCTTCATGAGGATGAGCATTCAGATGATCATCAAAATTGTTGGAAGCACAATGAAAACATTACAAACTATCTTCGTTGATCTCATCACTAAAATATTCCTGAATTTTTTTTCTAAGAGATTTAAATTGCTCACAACAATTATCCAAGAGGTTCTCTGCAGAATAGATCCTCTTACAATATGAATGAATAACGACATGGAAATCCTTTAGAGATGAAATACTAGAGATCATAAGAGTTTTGTACCATTGTCTTACATCACCATCTAATGAGTATACAAACATATTCATGATAGACATCCAATTGATCTATGCACTGATGAAACTTGATGAGATGTTGTGCATGATTATCTTCATCCTTTCCGCTAAAAACATGAAGAAAGTATTCCCATTCTGAGAAAGAAATCACCGGATTAGGAAAACCGGGAATGACTGAAAAATTGAGAGGTGTAAACCTCCGAGATAAGATAGCTTCCATGGCCATTGTCGTCCCATATCAGTGAAGTCACCAACGGGTTATTCCTTCATGGAGTGGAGTCGCCAACATGTTCTTTCTTCATGGAGTGGAGTCACAAGGTGAATGATATGAAGTCTGATATATGCTCACTTCTTTTTCACCATCAAGAAGAGAATTTGATCAATATCATTATCCCAGGGAAGATTACTTCATTTCCTTCCCTGGGAATGACGCCAAAATATGTTAGCGCTAGAATTTTTTGCTATACTTCCTTAGGAACATGCCTAGCACACCTTAAATTAGAAACGATTTGGTTGGTTTTTTTTTAGGAAAACTTGGAGAGTGGTAGGATCAACATGAAGGTAGTGAGATGATTGAAAATAACCAACTGGCCATTGGGTATGGATTCCATTAAAAACAAAGTCTTAACATTATATGGGTAGCAGGTCAAGATAACAAAACTTAGATTAGCTCCAAGTCTATAGAGAAATGGAATGAGGAAACGAAGAAAACAAAACTACAAGTTAACCAAAACCACCTAGATCCTTGATACAATTATAGGGAAGAATACTCAACATTCAGAAACCCTTTCTGACTGTGAATATAACAACATGAATATGCATGTGGCGAAAATTAAAGAATAACCAATACAATAAATTTCTCAACACATAATTGGCATACATATACTTAATAACATCAAAATACATATTTAAGAAGATGAAAAAGAGAAATGGTGAAGTGAGGATAGGGAAAACAAACTGATCATGAACTTCGTTATCATTTAAAATCTTTACATAGAAGTCTTGACAAGATTTTCAAAATATTGGATAGGTTGTTATCCTTCTGCATCTCTCTCAATTCCTCGGTTTGAATCCACCCCCCCCGTTTTTTCCATTACAAATGATGAAATATATATAAAATATTATTATCAAGTTCTTGCTAGTTTTCTGGAAGATAAAACTAAATCTTAGGAATCAATCAAATTCTAAAAACATAAATGGATCTGGAAAAGATAACATGGGATCTCAAATGATGAGGTTGTTGGTCAATTCTGCTTGGATTAGTTGGAAGAAAACTAGAACTTCTGGACTGATCTTCTTCACGAAATTTGAAGATGATCTTTGACTGTCAGATAAAATGGAACAACTGCCAATTTTAACCTAGATTCATAGATTTCAAATCCGCTGAAGAAGTGGACCATGAATTGTTTGTTGATTCTGTTCCTAGAAAATTGGGATGCTCTTTTGAATGTTCAACTACCTCTTTCATTTCTGGAACTAATCTCTTGAAAATAGAATGAAGATGACTGCTTGAGAGAGCTCTACACATTAAAAGATACATGTCCCATATCTGCTAAAAAAAAATAGAATATTTTTGACATTTGTCCCCTTGTTGTCATATGTTCCTGATTTGGAGGAATTTGAATTAATCCAAATCCTTTGTTAGACACTCTGTCATCCTCAAAATATGTAACTACTAGGTGACCTTCCAATTATGCATTTGAAATCCAATTAAATTCCTCTAAATATTATAGGAAACTAGGCTATTGAAGCAATGCATTCTCCAATTCTGAGTTTACTATCATAGAATACATCACTAGACTGCAAAATCTACTATATTAAAGCCTAGGATATGGAATTTTCCATACACAGGGCAGAGGAAACTATTGTCCCTTACTAGAATAAATATGCAACATTACACAGTGGCTACCTCCTGCATCTTTCAAATATGTATAGATAGTCTTGTTTGTGATAGCCAAAGATTATCTCAGCTAATGCATCTCCTCCAGCTTCGCCTGGATATCCCACCCAAAAAATCTTGGATATCTTGCTATTATATCTGGGAAATTAAAATTCCATCACTACAAGTATCACTGGTTCTTTTGAGAAAGCTATTGTTTCTGATATAATTTGTTCTTGTTGTCCATGAAATAAGAGATTCACTCTGTCAATCCCTTCACTAACTGTTCACAAGTGTGACTTTTTAAAACTTTTTTCCTATCGGTCTTGGCTGACTGACAACATAATCATTCCAAATGGTGGTCGTGAGAGATTAAACAATTTAAGAGTAATCCAATTTTAATATGGAGTCCCACAACCTCCAGATCAACGAGAGAAGGACAAAATTATAATGCTTTACACAAATCATTGCTATCCATTTCATCAATGTTGTAAGGTAGAGAGACTTCAGAAGAGACCCAGTAGCGCCATTTTATGAACTGAGTATGTCAAGGAAAGACCTCATTAGAGAAAATATTTTTCGGTCATGATTGGAATTTATATGCTGCCAAGATTTATTCAACTAATCAACAGACTTTGGACTAATGTCAACATTATAATCAAAGAGAGTAAAATATCCAGTTGACTCTTTGCTTCGCTGTGGAAAAATTCAAAGCTTTAGAGACCTAAATCACTGACCAACACGATGTACCATCCTTGAAATAGTCATATTATTGACACCTCTTGTTGTCAAATCTACATCCACATAACCTGCAGGGTCCATAGAAAGTTTAAAAAACATTGTACAAGTAGCATAAGCATAACGAAGGCTTTGTGTCCCTAATAGAGAAAACACCTTGACCATGAGGTCATGCGTAAGAATCGAAACGATATAATTGTGATGTGTAGTACGTTGTCTCGCCAATTTTTAGCGGCTTCCTGAAGATGACACCCGAAATCCAGTGATTTCTTCAAAAATGTATTCTTATCATTGTCACAGGCCTATTTTTCCAAGAGGCACTCCAAGGACTTAGCTAAAATCTAGGAGTCGGACTTCTGTAGCAGGGTTTCTAAGAGCTGATCCATTTCTGTTGAAACCAAGAGTTGAATGTGGTGTTCCCGCACCTCGAAATCGTGATCTCTGTAGCAAGACCGCTTCAACATACTATCGACCCATAGGCTCTATCATGGCTCCTCCTTGTTCGTGGCATAACACTTAGTGCATGTTGTCTTGTGCAAGTGCTGTTTTCGATGCTTTGTTTTGGCCTCGATCGGTCTGGGAGGTTGGGCTCAACAGACCTAAAACATAAAAATAATAAAACTCCCCTAGGTTTCTTCTTGGGCGATCCTCTGTAGCTTGGCATTTTGTTGTCAACCTTGCACATCAACGCGTTGAGCACTTTGAATCACCCCTCGTGGGATCATCCCTTGTCTTTGGCGCTTTGGCATATATTGAAGCTCGGTCCTTGTGTGCTAGGATTTTTGGTGTGACTTGGTAATTGGTGCTAACCCGTGTTGTGTATTGGTGCTTGGATCGACAGTTCAAATAATGGGAGATAAAGCCTTCGGGCCCAATATTTTTGCAAGAATAACTGAAATTATTTAATAATAAAAACATATAAAACAATATTTCACCCAAATCCTTGCATTTGGAATCCATATCATCCCCTGCCAAAACTTTTAATGAAGGCGCTACTGGAAGTTCTAGTAGCGATTTTTTATTTTTTTTAAATTGCTTCAGGCGGAAAGAGACAAAAAAACATAACAAACTCTTTGACCAAGTCTATGAGTGTTGTGAAGTTCTCTTGGTGTAGAGAGGCAATTTCCATTTCTTCCCTAGTTCTGTGAATACAATTCCAGGTTCTCATGTATCAACAAAGAAGACAACAAGTGAGAGAATGTTGGGTTGTTATATTCTTTGCAGTGAAAGTCAAAGGTCGAAGATGACCAAGAAAATTCAAAGTTGAACTGATCGATATCAATTCGAAAGGTCATCCAACATGAGGTCGTTAGTAGGTCATCTGGAAACTGAATGAAGAACAAATGGAGTTCGACTGGTAGTTGACTGGCAATCCGAATAGTAGTCAACCAGTACTTCGACTGGTAGTCAACCAATGATCCGACTGTAAAAAAATTCCAAGATTCATGGTATGTGTAGCCAATGATCTGCATGGATCTGTAACCATTTTCTAGGCTCCATTCTTTAAGTTTTTTCCTACTATAAATCCTATAAATAAGGGACATTGTAATTGTATTAAATCGATGTTGTTAATGACCTTATTGCATATCTTTAGGAGTTGGTTGTTGGTCATGTAGCTTTTATATGAATTGGTTGTAGGGTTGTTCTTGTGGAAGAAAGAGGGTTTGATGGAGATTGTGTATTATATGTAGACCAAGGTTAGAAATGTACCCCTTTATTCTAAATGAATAAGACAATAATAGAGAAATGTGCATAAGGAATGTTGGTTTTCTTGTCTGGGTTTCTAGGGTAAAATATCTATGTAATGTGTGATTGCTTTGTCATTTACTTTCTTGTTCAAATATGTCTTGTTCTCTTCTATTAGGTTTATCATGGAATTTTGTTTCCTAAAAATAATTGGGGGAAATTAATGCATTGAACTAAACATGAATTTCACCCAATATCAACACTAGCCAATGCAAGAACACAGAGTGATTCTCACATTGGCAAAAACTGACATTTGGGTCCCAAATTTGCTAGGTATGACCCTAGCTAAGGGAGAAGTATGCAAATGATTTAGATGACGGTTTTGATATTCATGTGGCCTGAAAATTTATGGTTTTTTGCAAGGATGGAATATTTTAGAGTGTTATGGAGGGAGAGGGGGTTTGAGGATATCTGTACCTAGGTTTAGGGGGGACTAGCTATGTCGAGGGAACTATTTTAGTATGGGTTGCTCAAGTGTTAGAAAAACAGGATCGCGGAGAAATAAAATAAAACAAATGTGGAAATAGAACACATAAGATACACAATACAATAGAAACACATATATACGTGGTTCACCCAGTGTGGGCTATGTCCAGTAGATAAATTTCTAGGTCCTTCCTTTATTATTATCCAAAAAATGAAGGGATACAAACTACAACAAACCCGTTGTAACATCCTCTTCTTTCTCTCACAGTCTCCTCACTCAGAATACAATATTCTCAATGATACATAACCGTAATACATTTCCCTTATAAAAGAGGGTTTTCTTCTAGGGGAAAAAACCCTAACATAACTTCTACCACCAAATCTGCAACCTTATAATGAACATTCCATATTTACTATGAAATAAAATATACATTTACAAGACAATTTTTCCTTCGGGGGCCCACTTGCCCACGGACCCCATAGAGGGGGTAACCCCCTTGTTGATGGGTCCTAAATCACTTGGTTCAACAGTCGAAACCAAACCCTCCACCGAGGCCCAATTAGACTCTACGATGTTTAATAGTGGAATGGTTCTCCAGATCTTGCGATCCGGCCAAATTATTGATGGGCTTTACGTTTTCTTGTGAAGGCTCTTCTTTCGGTTTGGAATATTCTCTTTTTGTATTTTGTCTTGGGTGGGACCGATATGAGATGTAATCTGGTATAAACCAACTTGGTAACAAATAAGATTAAATTTTAACTATCGGGGAAGAGGCTAATCTTGGGATAACCATTGCACAAGCATGCAGATGACAATTTTATGCCACGGGCCTAGTACTAATACATTAACCATGTGAGCATCCAATTATTGTCTGAGATACTAATTATCAGAAAGAAAACACATATGTGATAAGATAATGGAAAGTAAAATAATTCATCTACCATAATCATTTATCACATAACAACACAACGATTCATCTTCATCATTAAAGCAAAGAACAACAAAACATTGCACCAGATAACTTGACAACAAAATTAATTGCTCTTACTCATTTACAACATCATTCATGAAATGAGATAGGAAACAGTTCTTCTCCACATCCAATCACATGCATTTGATGAAAATACTTTGTCTTAGGTCCAGAAGGACTTCTCAATTCAAAGGGAGCTTCAAAATCATTCTTAACAACCAGAAAGGAGTCCTTGCAACAACCATCGACCCTTAACTAATTGGTCGGTGTTCTTATTTATAACATAAAATTCAACAAAAAATAACGGTTAAGTGCAGTTTAACAAACAAAAATTGCCATGTGGTGTCTTCTTCTAATAGTTTCTTTGACAATCAACTCAAGATATTGCTTGAAAGGGGTGACATTTCTCATACTCTAACCAACTGATAAATAGTTCCTCGCAAGTTTCGGCCCATGGAAATCTGTGTTGTTCCATCGGAGCCACGTAAAATCCTCAGCTCTCCACTGCATGTGCTCAGTACTTTACTAGACTGGTGTTTAACTGTTGTAGCACGGTCTGAGCCTTCATTGGATGTTCCATAATTCTTTGCACTTGTCCTGGCACTATGTCGGTCACCTTGGCTAGCTCTTCGGCCCATAGTGAATATTACTTGGCATGCGATTCGACTATGTCGCACAAGTCGACGAAGTTGTTGGGATCGCCGAACTCAGGGAGTCTAATATCCTTCATTGCTTTGTTGATTTTACCCCGATATTTCTCGCATTTTGCCCATTTCTTTTGAATTTCTCTGTGTGGTTCCTGAGACATCTTAGCTCAATACTTGGTTGATTGCATCATATGATCAAGACTGCTTTTTCCCAACATTTGGATGCCTTGTTCTTATTTATCTTTTCCTGGTTGCACTGCATCAATGTATTCAATTCTATATGTGGCTTGCTGCGCCTTTTCATGCCACTAGTCCACATCCTTGCATGTTGCGAGTGCCATGAGGGTGTCTTCCTGGAGCTCAACTATATTTGCAGTGAATAGGTGCCTCTCTTTTTTGAATTGGTTGTAAGCTTCTTCGAACTCACTTCTATCTTTGTTGTGAATAGGTGCCTCTCTTTTTTGAATTGGCTGTAAGATTCTTCGAACTCACTTCTCAGGTATACCATGGTCTGAGTGACACCTTGATAGTATTTATCCAGGTGGCGCAAATGTTCTAGTTCCTTCAGGGAAGCAGTCAACTCTTTTTCATCTTGTTTAGCTCTATCCAGGGTGGCATCTGAAATCTCCATCCCCGCGCCAATGATCTCAGATGTTCTGGCATTTTCTATGTTTATCAAATTCTCCTCTATGGTGATGATGATGGAGTGATCCAACGTGATCCTCCTTTTATTTGTATTTGTTTGGATGATGGCCTTCTTATTTCGATCACAGGAGATCGCATATATATCAACCACCTTATCCACAAGTTTGGGAATCTACTGATCACCCCATGTAGTGTGTTTCCCATATTTCTGGTGGTGTATACTTGTTCAAGATCGTGTTATTGAACTTTCTTGTTGTGCTCCGAGGGCCCGGCCTCTACCTATCGTTTATTGGGGATCTGAGTATCAAGTGAAATAGAGACATTAGGAAACGATTTGATACTTACTTGTCTATCAATCGTTGGAATAGTGATTTCCTTTAGCGGGGATCTTTCCCTTGGCTCATACGGTTTTGACTTTTCTTTTGGGTTGTCTTCTCGGTTCTCTAGCATATCGGGTCTCCTCATGTTGAGGCCACTTTCATCTTATTTTCCTTTCTATGGGATATCCTGGGTTTGGACCTCGGGAGCAGGAGAAGTAGTCTTCCCAGGTCCCTTTTCTTCTTGGACATGCACAGGGGTCCCGCGATATGCCTCCGAGATTTCATCATCACTATATATATTTATAAACTCTCTCAAAGTATTAGGTGCTCTTTTTTCTATTGATACTCGACCTGCCTCTAGTTGAGTCGTCACACCTACCGAGGATCCAACCGGTAGCATTGTGGATTCAGTGTTATCTGACCCATTGATGTTATCAAGGCTCATGAAATCAGGGTCGCTTGGCCTCGTCGGGCTATCTTCTAGGTTATCGATTGGAGGCCTTGGCCATATGACGAGGTCTGGGTTATCCCCTTTATAGCTTGAACCTCGAAGAAATTATTATATTGTACTTTTATTACCTAGGGAGTCTCTATTGTTTCAGTGGATTCTTGAGGAGTTTCCACCGCTTTGATTGATTCAGGTGCTATCCTTTATTCGTTGGCCCTTAGGATTTCTTGAGCCGGTTGTTCCAAGACTGTTTCTTGCTCATCCCAACTCATGGCCTTAAACCTGGTTTCTTTAGGGTCATCCATCATCGCCACCACCTCATCCCATATTTGAGCATTTTCAGTGAATATCTCATCCTCAAACCGGTCATGGGCATATGGCCAGCAGGATGATACCTATTGCGCATGATTCAGGACCAGATCCTTGGGTTCATGCTTGTGAAAATGACCAATCTGGAATTGGGACTCCAATTGGATTAACCCTTCTTGCTTGGCTTGTGTGGTGTCCTTTACGATGTAGAAACCAATATGGAACCCATAGGGTATGAAGGCCCACTTTTTATCCTTTACCAAAGTAGCATTATAACCTTGCAGGATAGTCTGATAAGAGAT
Organism: Picea engelmannii; assembly: GCA_009831015.1. Classification (NCBI taxonomy): domain Eukaryota; kingdom Viridiplantae; phylum Streptophyta; class Pinopsida; order Pinales; family Pinaceae; genus Picea; species Picea engelmannii. The sequence continues at coordinate 176,760 of ML785848.1, read as the reverse complement.
TTCCCCTACTACTAGTCGATTGAGGACATATACAAGTAATAGATGGGGTGCTTCAGTGGCACCGAAAACCATGATGTAAGTATCGTGCTCATCCAGACACCAATGGCCAACTTTCGATACAACCTTTTTGGCTGGATCTGATAGCCTTGGGCACTCTTTCTTGAAAAACAAGAAATAAATACGTGTGATAAACTGATCACAGATGAGAGAGTAGGATTTCTTGTACTTGTTCTCCCACAAGATGTCGAAATACACATGGACTGGGAGCTCTGATGTGTGCTATCTCAAGTTCATTTTGGCAAAGAAATTTCTAGCACAAGTGAAGTCCAATAGATAAGAAGACATCTAGAAGGATGGGGTTTCTCCCTCTTTCGTCGTTTGAGCCTGTCGTATGCAAGTGCTTAGTTGTTTAGAGATGATGGAACTCCAGTTAAAAATAATTCCAGAAATGGATACCATATAAGCTAGAGGCATCTAGGCCTTTGAAAACCTGGAGAAATCTTTCTCCCCATGCAATCGACTGAGGAGATCCATTAAGTATATGTACGACTCCCTCAGGTTAGCATTCGGGTACCAACCAGAGGTCCGATTGGTGAAATTTTTATCCTCTCTCCACCACGATGCCATCACCTTGCCGGTGTCGTTTTCCTCATAGAATCTTACAACAAAATCAGTTTTTAGCCGTTCTTCCAGCTCTCTGATCTTGTAGTAATTATGCAATTCCACTGGGAGGAAAACCTCAATACACTCGCTATTGTTGTCATTAATCAAACATATTTGCATGTCAGTGTGATCGATAAGCCATTTAAGCAATTCTATGCAAGGGAATACTAGAGTCCTTCTCACCACCATGTGTAGATAAGCCTTTTGAACATTCGGGAGGACTTCATCATCGAGTCTTCTCGTATCATGATCGTTGTGCAGGGTATATTCGGGGAATTCCTCTCGCTTGATTTTCTTGAAAATTTCTTCCCAGTGTGGGAATACTGTCTTGGTCCCAATGTTCGCCTCTGTGTCTCCAAAGGCTGGGAGTTGAACGAAAGCCATCTTGGTGGTTGTTTTGATGACGGGCACCGACTTTGGAGCAAATTCCAATTTCCTTGCAACCGCTAGAGATGAACCTTCTCCCACCTTTGGTTCTTTTAGCCTTGGTGCTCTTGGATATTTCCTGCTAGTGGGTCTCTTCGGAGGCATCATTCCTACAACCGAAAACAATCCTTTAGGCAATCTTACAGAGTAACATTGGATGAAAATGTATGAAATGAAGCATAAAAAATCCATAAGCTGGTACATACCTATAACGCTGGCTAAACTATTGTTTAATACTCATTGGACCTTGGAATCTATCCTAGACTACTCATCTTTCTCCTCTTGATGTTCCAAATTCTTTCACGCACAGAATAAACTTGTTTACAATGACTCAAAAGAATATAATGAGAGAGGTCCTACCAGTCGTATCGACGATTTAATAAGCGTAATGGGTGAAATTCAAAACAACCTAATGATAGATCTTTGCAAATAAATTATACGTGGGTTGACGACGGAGGCACAGGAGAAGATGCACTATATCAACATGTTCAAATGGTCCTTTTGATTCGCGCACCAATTAGCAACTAATGCGATATTCTGGAATTAATTAACCCTTTAAATGCATCGTATATAGCGTATCATAGAGTTAAAACATCCCATTGCGTCATCTTCTTAGCGGGAAGATCGGGAATCGATGATATCCTTATGCATGTTTCCATCAGTATCCTCCTAAGAAAACCTCTGACACTGATTGATTCCATCGTACGGTATCGACGTGGCACCACTGACTCGGGATACAGGGTACTAATGATTGGGAACTTATCTTACGAGTAATGGTCAGGCTCGGGGCTTTTCTCAAGTTGAAATCTTTAATCTAAACTAGGGTCTGTCGATGCCAAAAAGGTATCGGGGGTCGGCTTTTGGCAATAAACATATCTCACGTCCTCCTTATAAGTTAACCCCCCCCGATAAATCCCCGATACCGAAAACATTTCGAAAGTCGGCGATCGGTGATATCACTTCATTCTTCATGAGCGCTTACTCTCTTAGTATTTTACCAATGCCGAAGGGATTGGTCATCGACGATATTCTCAGGGATGCTTGTCTTGAAATAAATCTTCACGTCTACTAACGCTAACGAAGATTAGGACTCGACCACTTTGGTTATCTCTAGCGTTTTCTTTCACACTTAATCCTTTCCAATGTCGAATTCCTTAAGTGTGTTAGGGAAAGCTTTGACTGTCAATTTTCTAATTTAGATATTAGTCTTTTAAGTTAATGGTTTTCATATGTCCAAGCAAGATTTTAAACACTTAATGAGAGTAAAAAATGATAAGCAAAGGCAACATTTTTCATACTGAAGTTGAATTAGATAACGCCAAAAGATTAAGTGGTAACCAAAAAGTAAAATTTCACATAGAATTTTTAGGGTGTGTTGAGTGCTCAACAAATGGCGATTCACTGGGTGAACCCAAAATCTCTATTCTTCCTTCATTTCCCGTAACCCTGACGTGTGACCTTTTTGACAAAAATATAGTAAAGTATTCACTCGCCTGAATCTTTTAGTTACCTTTAATCATTTGCTATGGTGTTGCTTCGCTGCCAGAAAGCATCCATAGCCCCGACGAAGTCACCCCGACATCACAGACCTTGCTCCGCTGCCAGGGAGTGTCCATAGCCCCGGCGAAGATATTTGCATACCCTCTCCTACTGTCCACTCTTTTGATAATATCAACTTTATTTCGGGTTGATGCCCCGAGCGAGTGGGAGAGGATGATGTCTGTTTATTTCGCAAAGTGATATGGTTAAGGTGAATCCTTTGATAGATTTTTGTTCGAGGTTCAAGTAGTCCTTTCCATCTTTCTTTCTTTCCCGTAAAGTCTTACCAAACCACTAAGCAGAAACTTCTGACATTTCTCCGAAGTTATTCATTTGTGCAAGTTAGATAGAGGACTCCTCAAAGCAACCGCAAGCTCCTCGATCCTTCTTGTGTTTTATATGAGAGATGAGTTAGGAACATAGTTTTCTATGTCACATGATTCAAGATCATCCATTGCCTTGCTAAACACAACTTTCAAAAGAGCATAAATCTAGAAAGAAAATGAAAACAACAAAAAATGCATTTTTCAATCATGACAACATTCATACAAAACACAAAACAATTTATTATTATTATTTTTTTATTAGTGGAAATATTGTTTGAGGGCTTGGCCATTTACTGAGAGGGTGTCAGGTTCCCCCCTTAGATTCCGTAATTGATAAGTGCCTGCCCCAATATTCTTGGCCACCTGGAAAGGTCCAAGCCATAGATTTTGAAACTTAGAATGCTTCTCTTTTGGCTCTTTTGCTCTGTCCCATTTTAGGACTAAGTCTCCTACTTCAAAAAAAAATTCTTTAGCCTTATGCTTATCAAACCATCTTTTCACTATATTTTGGTGAGATATAAACTTTGACTTATCCTTTTATCTCTCTTCTTCTAGCATGAGAAAAGTATCAATTCTTTGTTGTATGACCGATGAAGGCTCTCCTCTAGAATCTTGGGCTAGTTGAAGAGATGGGAGGTAAAGTCTGTTAAGGAGAATAGCTTCATGTCCGTATACCAGAAACTACAAAGAGTTCCCTATATCTTCCTTGGGTGTGACCTTGTCAGCCCATAGAGTGTTATGGAGTAGATTATGCCAATTCCTTTGGTTATCTGCAACTGTCTTTTTTTTTTTTTTAAGTAAAAAAGGGGTAGTGCCTTCTATAATATATTAACACAAAACTTTGTCAGGAATACACAGTATCATAGCTAGAGCTACCAAAAGATGCTGCCGGTATCCGGAAACCAGCATTATTGGTTAGAACTTA
>ML785848.1:128047-172265 GCA_009831015.1 Picea engelmannii | reverse complement strand
TTCGAGCTCCTCCTCCCTGCGCCTCTGCGCCTTGTTGGCTTCCCATGCAGCACCTCGGCGAGGTGTACCTCTACGCCTAACCATAGCTCCAGCGCAAATACCAGTGAGGGGTAGAACAGGGTTATTTAAGGGCCAGATCAAAATTCGAATCAAGAGCCGAGCACTGGAAGGCCAACGCTGTCAGAGACAGGGAGGCTCCCAAACCACAAGGAACGCTCCAGTGCACAGGGAAAGGACCGAGAATGACCCGGTAAAAGACGCAACAAGAGCAGTTCGCTCTCGCTCGGGCTTCATAAAAGAATGACATTCAAGGTGTCCGCTCCTCCTACCTGCCATATTAGCCGTGAAATCGAGCGTACCTGGAGTGTTGAATGCCGCGCGAGGGAGGAGTAACTCCTCCAGCATGCTTCTGCTATGGCCGTCCATCGGCATTAAGGGTCGCTCGAGGGTGGCGGTCCTATGCATTTAACATTCGTTTAGTGCATGTCCAGATGGCCCTGCGGCGCCTCCGCGTGTCACCCCATCCGGGGCATCTGCAACTGTCTTTTTTAATATTCTCACTAGGTTCTTATTAGTTGATTCTTCCACCCCGTTTCCCTATGGATAATAATTTGCAGAGTATATAGTTATGATTCCCTTGTCTAGAGAAAACTTTGTCAATCGGGTGAAACAAAAATAAGCTGCATTATAAAAAACCATGACAAAGGGGACACCAAACCTTGTAATTAGTTGTTTCTCTATAAATTGAATCACCACCTTCTCATTTACGTGAGTCAGAGGGATGGCCTCTTCCCGCTTCGTGAAATAATCAGTGGCGGTGAGTATATACTTATGTTTCTTTGAAGATCTTGGTGTGATTTCTTCTATGATATCTAATCCCCATTGCTCAAAAGGCCGAGAAACAGTAACAGGTTGAAGTGCGACCGCTTCTCTCTTTTCTCTCCCGGCACTGATTTGACAAAATTTACAGTTTCTAGCATATGTGTGAGCGTCTTTGAACAAAGTGGGCCAATAGTAACCAGCTCACAATATTTTATGAGCCGTAGTGTCTCCTGTGAAATGTCCACCAACAGTGCCATCATGGAGTTCCCTTCAAACTTTGTCTACGTCTTCACATTCGAGACATCTTAATAGAACCCCATCATAATTAACCCAGAAGAGTACTGAATTTATGTGGCGATACTATGCAGATTTTAATCTGACGACTCTCCTTTCCCTAGGGTGGAGATTTTCTAGGCAAGTCCCGTGGTGCATGAGGTGAGTTAGCTTCTCGTACCAATACTCTTGTCCTGCAGAAATGCATGAAACTTTTCCACACTATAATGCCATTTCATTCTCCCATCTGGAATCCTCATTTGCTTGGTCCTGGGCTTCGGCTGCGAGTTTACATAATCCTTGGACTTTAAATAGTTTGGCAGGTTTTATATCTAGATCAAATTCTTGAACTATTTCCATCCAATTCCCTCTTCTTTCCCCCATATCCTATTGAGTGAATAGGGATCGGACCGCGGGATGCAGAACGATTAATTTTGTGTGGTTCTTGAGGATGTAAGACGTGAAGTGTTTCAATGCTTTATAAAATGCATAAGCATGTTTATCTATGGCAGGGTAATTTAATTCGGCTCCTTGGAGATTAGTACACATGAACGACACTGGGGCCTCATTGTTTTCATCATCCTTCTGAGTCAATACCACAACTAACGATTGGTCAGAGGAGAAAGTATAGTGGAGGAAATCCCTATTGAAATCGAGACTTCATAACATGTGGGATTGTGATATAGCAGTTTTGATGTTGCTAAAAGCGCTTTTTCTCTCATCATCCCAATTAAATTCAACATCTTTCCGAATCATCTTTTGTAAGGGTTTGATAATTCCCGCAAAATCGGGAGTGAATTTCCTCACAAAATTGATTTGCCTGAAAAAAGACTGCATAGCATTGTTGTTGTGAGGCAATGGGTGTTGAGATATGGAATTAATCCTTTCTAGGTCTATGTGAATGTCTGCATGATCCAAAATGGATTCAAAGAAGGTTAAGACAACTTAGAATGCACCGAAGCAAATCAGAACACTCAGAATGGCTTTAGCAGACAACAAAAGGGAAAAACTTCAAAGTTCCTAAAACTCAGTGAAAATGGCATAATCACGAAGAGTGCATCGCAAGATTTCTACCGACGCAAATGGCTCGTCAAACGGAGATAAGAATCAAAAGTTATAAGTAGTCAAAGTTCATCCAAACTTGGTCAAAGAGGCAAAAGTCAAAGTGACATGTGGCACCACTGCAAGGGTGACACATGGCACAACTGAGTTGGCAAGATGACATGGCATGGAAGACACATGGGCATGTTCGGTGATGAAACATGTCAACTTTATTGGCAAATCATATTGTGACAAGTGGTAGTTTTGGTGGAACAGTTATATGGTGCCATGTGGCCCAGTCATGGGATGCCACGTGGCACCCCTCCCATGGCTGGAATGTGAAAATATTATTTGACTCCCCAAGAGTCAACCTTGTCACCTCCAGCAGCCCAAAGGCCCCACACTCACGTGCTAACCACTACACCAAGCGATGTTCCTTATTTGTAATGTGGGGAAATATTTATTTAAGTTTTAAGAATGTTTCAAATGGGGAAGGAAAGGGCTAGGCCTTCGGCCCAACCCTTGGTCCCATACCACACCATGCTACCATCCACCATATGATATTCTACATGTTTGCCATTATATCCACCTCCATACATAATTCCGCCACTATATTTATCCATACTCCATGCAATAGACACATGCCTACCAAATATAGCATATTCCCTGTAATATTTAGAACTATTCTGCCATTTAACCGCCCGCCAAAATCTCCGCCAGTTTTCGCAAGCATGCCAAAAATTTGTTGTAACACATGTGTAAAATAGGGAGTTCATGGGATTCAACCCCGGAACCTCCCAATGACCTATGCCTTAAATTAGCCTCCATAACCAATGCACCTAACTTCCTCATTAATGCTAGTTGCCCACCAAAATTATATAAGAAGGGCTTTCCGCCAGTGCATTCGGGGGGGACAAGAGAATAGAGAAGGGGCAGGCTGAGCGCATTCGTACAATACGGATTTTGGTGCATTTTTCAATATTTTTGCATGGATTTCGAGATCTGTCAGTCAATAATTATAGGAGCAGTGGCACGGAAACCGAGGCAGGGGTGTCTTGGGGGCCCGAAAGTGTATGACTTGGATTGAGGCATGGAGACAGTCATTTTTAGGTAAAAAAATGCCACGAACGCAGTGGTGGTGTTGGTTTTCTGATATGAGCAAAGATTATGTGGTTTAACTCTAGAATGAGGTATACTTATGTATTTTGCCCAATTCTTTTGTGGAGTTAATAAAAAGACCTACCCATTTGAGAGCAAGACCCGAAGACGTAGTACACTAGGGATGAACTCCGTTATCAAGTTCTTTTTGTTCATATTGCATAATTGCATCTCTTTCATTTTGATCTTTTCCTTTTTTATGGTGTACTTTTGTTTATGCTCATTTTATGCAATTCTTTAATAAGTCACCTGACGAAAAGATCCCAGATCATGTTGCTATCAGAGCAGTCATCTTTGACTTGAATTGTTGAGTATGATTTCTTACTAGGGCCAAGAATAAACAGGGTGAAGGAACTCTTGAGATGTTCAATCCCGAAGTTGGTCGTACATCCCGAAGGAAGAAGATGGCATAAGAAGACAAGCATGATGAACAAGAGAAAAACTTTCACATGGTCTTTTATCGCATGTCAGAAATGGTCGAACGAATGTATGGAGATTACGAGAAGAGGATGAAGAAGAAGGAGAGGAAAAAGGAAGCACATGTAGATGATTATGCTTCGGTAAACCAAGGGGTTGGAGGATATCCTCCTGAGCCTTCGTCTTCGCCTTCAAGTTCTAGTTCCTCCTCTGAGAATTCTGATCACTCTCAACATTCTAACTATAAAGCCTCTTTTAAGAAACCATTGTTAAAGTTTGATGTAAAGTTTTCTTTACCTATGTTTAATGGAGATGCTAATCCTGAAAATTTAGACAATTGGATCCGACAGGTTGAAGTATATTGTCGTGTTCAGCATATTGATGAAGAGGAAGTTAAAGTGCAACTGGCTTCTCTTCGGTTGGAAGGCACCGCTCTCGTATGGTGGGAGAGAAAGCTACAGGACAAAAGTAAGTGTGGTAAGCTTCTTTCCTCATGGTCGGATTTTAAAACAGAGATAAGGAAGCAGTTCTATCCATTAGGGTATTTACATAAAGCAATGATGGAATGGAAAATGTTGAGACAGAGTAAAGGTCAGAACGTACAAAGTTTCATAGAGGAATTTAGGAAAAAATCTCTAGCATTGAATATTCCTTTAGATTCTTATGAAACTTTAATGAAGTATATTGGTGCAATTCATAGTTATATTTTCCATACTTTGCTTCTGTTTAATCCCACTAGTCTTGACGAAGTTTGTGTGCAAGCCACTCACCTTGAGAACAGGGGGAAACATGTTCAAGAAGATCCCATGAAGAAAACTTCCAATTTCCCACAAAAGACTTTCAAGAAGTTCAAAAGGAAGGGCAAGAAGACTAGTACAGTAACGAGAGAAGGAGAAAAACCATCTTGCACTCATTGCAAGAGGAGCGGTCACGATGAAGAACACTGTTGGAAAATACATCCGGAAAAGAAACAGAAACAATTCACTAGAAAGGGGAAGACAAAGACTGTTGCTACAGTGCAGCAAGATCTTGGTTCCGAATCAGGAGATGAAAGAAAGATCACAGTAGTTGGAGTACAAGGTAAATAATAGCTTCATGCTAGTTCAAGTTCCAGTGATGAATCTCATATTGATGAACGAAAGAGGAATGAGTTATTTCATATACAAGTTGTATCTAAACATACTAAGATAGATACATTATTTGATCTGGGTTCCCAAGTAAAATTAATAACTGAAGCACTTGTCAAGAAGATGGGTTTATAACGAAACCACATCCAAAGCCTTACCCTCTTGGTTGGGTATGTGACAAAGAAAAACTTAATTTTACCAAACAATTTAGGGTTATATTTTCTATTGCTTCAAAGTTGATTGATGAAGTAGATTTGGATGTTGTACCACTTGATATATGTGGCATAGTGTTGGGAAGTCCTTATCTTTATGATAGAAAATAAGTCTTCTTTCGTCATGAGAATAAATACCACCTTATTAAAGGGGGAGTGGAATATATTGTTAGAGATCATAGCATGAGGGTGAATACGACGCTTGTTAGTGAAAGACAAATGAAAAGACTCATAACCACTAATAAGAGATATCTACTCATGGTCGTCAAAGAGAAAGATGTCGGGACATCCGATGCTTTCCAAGGGTGTGATCCATTTCATAAAAAGGAATTAACTGATATTGTTTCTAAGTATGATGATATTTTTTAGGAACCAGATGGATTACCTCCTAAGAGGGAAATCCAACATGAGATACATCTGCAACAAGATTCTCCTTTGCCTAATGTGGACATGTATAGGATGTTAGTTGTGGGGATGACAGAGATCAAGAAGCAGGTACAGGGCTTATTGGATCAAGGGGTCATCAGGCCCAGTTCATCTCCTTGTGGTTCTCCGATCATGATGGTGCTAAAGAAATATGGCACATGGAAAATGTGTGTCGATTACCGAGCCTTAAATAAAATCACGGTGAAAAATCAATAGCCTCTTCCTCGCATAGATGATTTACTTAATCAATTATAGAATGTTGTTTATTTCACTAAGTTGGATTTGCACAGTGGATATCATCAAATCATGGTTGTAGAACATGATGTATGGAAGACTGCCTTTAAAACCAAACAAGGATTGTTTGAGTGGTTAGTTATGTCGTTTGGGCTTTGTAATGCTCCGACAACTTTCATGCATGTGATGAATGATGTATTCAGGCCTTTCCTGGATGACTTTGTGATTGTATATTTAGACGACATTCTTGTTTTTAGCGGGACTTGGGATGAATATGTCAGGCATAATCATGAAGAGGGCATCACAAGATTTCTACCGGTGCAAATGGCTCGTCAAATGGAGTTACGGATCAAAATTTATAAGCGGTCAAAGTTCAGTCAAAATTGGTCAAACATGCAAAAGTCAAAGTGACACGTGGCACCACTACAAGGGTGACACATGGGACAACTGAGTTGGAAAGATGACGCGGAATGACAGACACATGGGCATGTTCGGTGATGACACATGTCAAATTTATTGGCAAATCATATTGTGACAAGTGGTAGTTTTGGTGGACCAATTATATGGTGCCACGTGGCCCAGTCATGGGTTGCCACATGGCACCCCTCCCATGGCTGGAATGTGCAAAAGATTATTCGACTCCCCAAGAGCCGACCTTGTGACCTCCAACAGCCCAAAGGCCCCACACTCACGTGCTAACCACTACACCAAGCGATGTTCCTTATTTGTAATGTGGGGAAATATTTATTTAAGTTTTAAGAATGTTTCGAATGGGGAAGGAAAGGGCTAGGCCTTCGGCCCAACCCTTGGTCCCATATCACACCATGCGAACATCCACGATATGATATTCTGAATGTACACCATTATAGATGCCTCCATACATAATTCCGCCACTATATTTATTCATCCTCCATGTAATAGACACACGCCTACCAAATATAACATATTCCCTACTATATTTAGAACTATTCCACCATTTAACCGCCCGCCAAAACCTCCGCCAGTTTTAGCAAGTGCGCCAAAAAATTGTTGTAACACATGTGTAAAATAGGGAGTCTATGGGATTCGACCCCAAAACCTCCCAACATCCTATGCCTTAAATTAGCCTCCATAACCAATGCACCTAACTTTATCATTAATGCTAACTGCCCACCAAAATTGTATAAGAAGGGCTTTCTGCCAGTGCATTCAGGGGGGACGAGAGAATAGAGAAGGGGCAGGCTGAGTGCATCCGTACAGTACAGATTTGGGTGCATTTTTCAATATTTTGGCATGGATTTCGAGATCTGTCAGTCATTAATTGCAGGTGCAGTGGCACAAAAACCGAGGCAGGGGTGTCTTGGGGGTCCTAAAGTGTCTGACTCGGATTGAGGCATGGAGACAGTCATTTTTAGGTAAAACGATGCCACAAACGCAGTGGTGGTATTGGCTTTTTGATATGAGCAAATTTTTGTGGCTTAGCTCCAGAATGAGGTATACTTATGTATTTTGCCCAATTCTTTTGTGGAGTTAATAAAAAGACCTACCCATTTGAGAGTAAGACCCAGAGACGAACTCCGTTATCATGTTCTTTGTGTTCATATTGCATGATTATGTCTCTTTCATTTTGAGCTTTTCCTTCTTTATGGTGTACTTTTGTTTATGCTCATTTTATGCAATTCTTTAATATGTCACCTGACGAAAAGATCCCGGATCACTGCATGAGATATAATGTGGCCTAGCAGCTTACCTTCCTCGACGCCAAAAATAATTTTCTTGGGATTTAAGGATATACCGTATTTTATACACATTTTGAAAATATCAGTTAAGTGTTGGATGTGTTCTTATCTATTCCTTGAATACACATTTACGACATCCAGATACACTACCACACACTTGTTGATTAGCCCCGAAAATGCTACATCCATGGCTAGTTGGAAGGTTGCTCCCACGTTAATTAACCCAAAAGGCATGCGTTTATAAGAAAAGGTTCCCCACTTGGTTCGGAAGGTAGTTTTCAAACGATTTTCCTCCAAAACTAGAACTTGGTTGTAACCTGAGAAATCGCCCAGTAGAGAGAAAATATCTGAACTAGACATGGTTTGTAGGAGTTGCTCCATTGGCAGGACTGGGTAATTTTCCTTTTTCGAAGCTTCGTTGAGGTTCCTAAACTCTACGCATAAGCGGATTTCTCCATACGTTTTCCTCACTGGAACCAGATTTACTACCCATGTGAAATGCCTAACCTGGAAAATGATTTTGGCATCTAAAAGTTTATTTAATTCCTGATACATGAGAGGTTCCAGGGATGGGTGATACTTTCAGAGATTTTGTTGGAAAGGTTTCACTTCAGGTTTTAACGGTATAGTGTGTTGAATGATACGGGTGTCATAAGTTTTCAGATATCGTTAGGACCATGTGAAGACATATTGATATTGTCCGAACAGTTCGAGATAAGCCTTTCTTTCCTCTTTAGATATAGTCTTTTCAAGGTTCACATTATTTAGGTTTTCCTGGGTTCCGAGGTTTATAGTTTCGTGTAGGAGACAAGATCTACTTGTCTTTGCATTTTTAGCCCCCCTAAATCGTTCTTTTAGGTCAAACAGATTTTCCAAGTTAGCTATCCCTTTTGGGATGGTGTGAGATTTTGATCTCTCAATAAGTTGACCTATCTGAGGATCAGTTTTTGTCGATTTCTCCTGGAATATTTCATCATCAATGTCCAAATCTCTAAAATTTTCTTGGTTGGTTAGGAAGTTTATGATCTGTTCATATCCTTCAAAGACTTTCCAATTAGAGATATTGTTAGGCACCGATGGTTTGTAGAGTAATTCGACAGTGAATCGAAAGGCTTCATAATATTCTAGGGGTGACAACCTTGAGGCAGTTGTGGCCAGGGAATCAGTAAGGATATTCTTTGCTCTGGGGATCATAGTGATATTGAAAGATTCAAAATGCTCCATTAACCTATGCACTTCATGTTGATAATTCTTTAGGTGTGGGGAATTGCAATGTATGGTATTCCTTACTTGTTTAACAATAATCTCCAAGTCTCCGAAAACTTTCAATACTTTGACATATAAGTCTAAGGCTTTATTTAATCCTTGTACTAGAGCTTCATACTCGGCGGTGTTATTGGTGCATTAAAATTCAAGTCTACAGGACAGGAAACAACATTTACCTTTTGGATCAATGAGAATGCACCCTACCCCTCATCCTTCCTGCAATTTAGATCCATAAAAGTATATGGTCCAAATTTGTGACTGAAAATCGCCCTTTTCCTCTTTCTTATTACTTTCTTGTTCCCCTATCTTTTGTCCTGTAATCTCTAGCGCAGGATATTGACAAAAGAGGGTGTCTTCTATCGGCATCAATGACTTCTCTTGAAAAACCATTTCATAGTTTTGAGTGAGAGGGATATCGGATAAGAGGAGAGAAAAGTTCCTGAAGTGGGAATCGTAGGAATAATTTCCCAGCATGGGGACATCTGAGGATGAGGGTTCATTCAGGGTTTCTAGGTCAGTGACCATGTGTTTCAGGTATCTCTCGCTATCGATTCTAATCATATTCTTATATCCCTTCAATGGAAGCCAAAGGTGTTCCCAGTCTGTACTAAAGTAACTATTTAACTTCTCAGACCAATATCGACTTAGTAATAACCCATAGGCCTCTGGGATCTCTACCACAATGATGTCAATCACTTGCACAATATTAGTATGTGTTTCCATCTTGATCATTACATCTCTGAGTTCCCCCATGAATTTGACCTAGGTTATGTCTAGTTGTATCACATGTTTATCGCTCTTGAGAGGAATGCCATTTAGTTTTTTGCAAATAGACAAGGGAATAACATTGGAAGATGCTCATGAATCTACCAAACAATTGTGGAGGTTCCTGTTGAAGACTTCAAAAGTTAAGAAGAATGGTGGAACAAAAGGTTTTTGCTTCTTATCTTCTGAGTAGGTATTCACAGTTGGTTTATTTACTAGATCTGTGGAAGTTAGATTTATTTCATGACCATTGCTAGTCGTAGGGTTTTCTACTGAGTTCAAATCTTGTAGCAGGAATTCCTTCTGTTGAGGGATCCGACATATGTCCATGACTGATATATTAGCCCTTAACTTCTTCAAATCTTCAACTATGTTGTAATCTAGTTTGGGCGATTCTCGGGTATGGATGCTTATAGGTTTTTAACTAAGAGAAAAAGGTGGTTTTGGGTGGTCGAGAGTTGTGTTACTCCTCAAAGTTTGGGTGGCAGTGATGTCTTTTAATATAGGTGGGACTTTACTTCACGTTTGCACAACTAAGACTTCTGCGAGTTGTTCTCGAGACTCAAAAAGGTCTTTGGAAGGAATGATTAGGTCGGGTTCCCATATCAACATGGTTGTATCTTCTGGTGGATCAATGTCTTCCTGATCGATAGAATTCATAACCGAACTGGTTGGTTGTTTGGTTAGGGAGAATTCATCTAGAAACTGATTGGCCATCAAGTTGATGGCATGGACCCATTGGGGGCAGTCTCTTTCAGAGTGGTTTTCCTGGTGATAAGTACAGAAAGAATCAACACTACATTTCCCAGATCAATATTTAAGTTAGTTGGGGGTGGTTCAATTGTTTTGAATGGAGGATTCCTTTTAAGAAAAAGACTTATAGGGACTTTGGCCTTGGTTTCATTCCCCTGTGTTTCTTTTCATGTCTATGATCTCGTTTGATAATTTCTTAACCATGCATTGTAGATCTTCTATGTCTACATTACCCTTGTTGGGAGTCTGTTCTGCTTATTTCCCTAGTGGTCTAGTCAGAAGGAGTCCTCTCCTGGGAGGAGTTTTAGATTCTTTCTCAACTAAAGATACCTTGCCTTCTTTACACCCTTTCATATGGAATTCTATAGTTTTAGCGTCTTCAAAATTATCATCTAAGGTTCGTTTGGCAGCCCTCTTCACAAACATGGAAATAGAAGTTGGGAGCGCATTAGCGTATACTTCGATTTGCAACTCCTGAGTTGGTTTGGCTTCGGGCTAGAATTTGTTTAAGATGGTCGTGAATCTTTGATTGAAATATTTAACCTTCTCTTTCGAACTCATGGTGGTGGTGAACAACTCAGCCATCAGAGCTCCCGTAGTAGTCTCTTTTGCAAATTTATCTAGAAAATATTTTTCAAACTTTGTCCATCTAGTTATGGATCCTACAGGTAAGTTAAAATACCATGTGGAGGCTGAGTTCTCAAAAGTGTAGGGGGAAATCCTGCAAACTACATCTTCATGCTGGACGTTCATAAGCCTGGTCGCTAGTATAAATTTCTTGATATGATCTTCAAGCAATCTTGAGGTTTCAAGATCAAACTTAGGAAGCAACTTCTATGGATGCCAGGGAAGGTTATGGACTGGTCCCGGGAGGGCCAAAGCATCTCTGGCCAACCACAATTTATTGTTCATAGGTGGGTTCCCTCTTTATTCATTATGGTCATTGTTGCCTTCCATATCTTTATATTCTAATTTAAACTCCTCCTCTTCCAAAAAATCGCATGGTTCAGAGACATCGTCGACTGGCATTTAGGGTATCAAATCAATAGGATATTAGATTTTAGTGATTGAAAAATCTATTAAGTCTTCTAGCGAATGCACGACAACCTTGTCGGGAGTACTAACCACTGGTCTTCTTTGTTGTTTTCTTCGAGGAAGTATCATAGCTAAGGGAAACCGATATGTTGGGTGTATGCTCTTGTAAGTCTTATGAATTTATTTACTTCCTCGTGAGGAAGAGCATAAGGTATTTCAGAGTGAAAATATTCTTCCTTGGGCTGGGATGAGCTACTCATTCCAAGAGTACTCAGTGTGTGTGGGATATCTTGGGAATGACTAGCCATGCATGTGGGTTGTTTTGAATCTATAGGTTGTTTGAAATACTATGTAAAATATATAATCAACCATTCATTCTTAGGCCCTCCTTCTAGTGCCAATTATGTTGATGGGTCCTAAATCCCTTGGCTCAACAGTAGGAACCAAACCTACCACCAAGGCCCAATTAGAATCTGCGACATTTAATAGTGGAATGGTTCTCCAGATCTTGTGATCCGGCCAAATTATTGATGGGATTTACGTTTTCTTGTGAAGGCTCTTCCTTTGGTTTGGACTATTCTCTTTTTGTATTTTCTTTTGGGTGGGACTGATATGACATGTAATCCAGTATAAACCAACTTGGTAACAAACATGATTAAGTTTTAACTATTGGGGAAGAGGCTAAGTTTGGGATAATCCGTTGCTCAAGCATGCAGACGACGATTTTATGCCACAAGCCTAGTACTAACACATTAACCATGTGAGCATCCAATTACTGTCTGAGATACTAATTATCAGAAATAAAACACATATGTGATAAGATAATGACAGGAAAAATAATTCATCTACCATAATCATTTATCACATAACAACACAATGATTCATCTTCATCATTAAAGCAAAGAACAACAAAACATTGCACCAGATAACTTGACAACAATATTAATTTCTCTTACTCCTTTACAACATCATTCATGAAATGAGATAGGAAATAGTTCTTATCCACATCCAATCACATGCATTTAATGAAAATACTTTGTCTTAGATCTAGAATGACTTCTCAATTCAAAGGGAGCTTCAAAATAATTCTTAACAACCAGAAATAAGGTTTTCTTGCAACAACCATCGACCCTTAACTAATT
Source organism: Picea engelmannii (assembly GCA_009831015.1). NCBI lineage: Eukaryota > Viridiplantae > Streptophyta > Pinopsida > Pinales > Pinaceae > Picea > Picea engelmannii. The sequence goes on along the minus strand of ML785848.1, from coordinate 159,876 downwards.
GGTTGATGTTCTTATTTATAACATAAAATTCAACAGAAAATAACGGCTAAGTGTAGTTTAGAAAAACAAAAATCACCATGTGGCACCTTCTTCTAACAGTTTCTTTGACAATCAACTCAGGATATCACTTGAAAGGGGAGACTTTTCTCATACTCTAACCAACTGATAAACAGTTCCTCGCATGTTTGGGCCCATGGAAATCTATGTTGTTCCATCAGAGCTGTGTAAAATCCTATGATCTCCACCGCATGTGCTCTGTACTTTACTAGACTGGTGTTTAAATGTTGTAGCACGGTCTAAGTTTTCATCAGATGTTCCATAAATCTTTGCACTTGTCCTGGTGTTGTGTCAGTCACCTTGGCTAGCTCTTCGACCCATAGTGAATCTTTCTTGGCATGTGATTCGAGTACGTTGCACAAGTCGACGAATTTGTCAGGGTCTCCGAACTTGAGGAGTCTAATATCCTTCATTTCTTTGTTGATTTTACCCCAATTTTTCTCACATTTTTCCCATTGCTTTTGAATTTTTCTATGTGGTTCCTGAGACATATTAGCCCAATATTCAATTGATCACTTCATATGATCAAGACTTATTTTTCCCAACATCTGGATGCCTTGTTCTTCTTTATCTCCGCCCTGTTTCACTGCGTCAATGTATTCAATTCTATCTATAGATTGTTGCACCCTTTCATCCCACTGCTACACATCCTTTCATGTTGCGAGTGCCATGAGGGTGTCTTCCTGGAGCTCAGATATCTTTGTAGTGAAGAGGTGCCTCTCTTTTTTGAATTGGTTGTAAGCTTCTTTGAACTCACTTCTCAGGTATATCGTGGTCTGAGTAGCACTCTAATAGTATTCAGCCAGGTGGCGCAAATTTTCTAGTTCCTTCAGGGTGACGGTCAACTATTTTTCATCCCATTTAGCTCTGTCTAGGGTGGCATCTGAAATCTCCATCCCCACGCCGATGAGCTTAGATGTTCTAGCATTTTATATGTTTATCAAATTCTCCTCTCTGGTGATGAGGCTGAAGTGATCCAACATGATCCTTCTTTTATTTATGGTTCTTTGGACGATGTCTTTCTTCTTTCGATCATAGGAGATCACATAGATATCGACCAACTCATCCACGGGTTTGGGAATTTGTTGATCACCCCATGTAAGTGTGTTTCCTAGATTTGTAGCAGTGTATACTTGTTCAAGATCATATTCTTAAACTTTCTCATTGTGCTCTGAGGGATCGGCCTCTGCCTGTCGCTTATCAGGGATATGAGTATCAAGAGAAATAGAGACATCAAGAAAATATTTCATACTTGTCCATCGATCATTGGAACAATGATTTCCTTTAGAGGGGATAATTCCCTTAGCTAGTTTGGTTCTGACTTGTTTTTCGGGTTGTCTGCTCGAGTCTCCGACGTATTGGGTATCCTCGTGTCAAGGCCACTTTAGGATTCTTTTCCTTTCTGTGGGATCTCTTGGGTTTGTACCTTGGGAGTAGGAGAAGAAGTCTTCTTAGGTCCCTTTTCTTCTGGACACGCACAAGGGTCCCACAAGATGACTCCAAGATTTCATCATCACTATATATATTTATAAACTCCCTCAAAGGATTAGACGCGCTTGTTTCTACTAATACCTGGCCTGCCTCTGGTTCATTCGTCACACCTACCAAGGATCCAACCAGTGGCATTGTGGGTTCATTGTTATCTGACCCGTTGATGTTATCAAGGTTCATGAAATCAGGGTCTCTTGGCCTCGTCAATATTTCTTCTGGGTTATCGGTCGGAGGCCTTGGCCGTTTGACGAGGTCTAGGTTATCTTGCATCCGCTTCATTAACAGTTGGGCCTGTTGATACATGAGTCCCCCCATCCCCTGTACAGCTTGAACCTTAGAGAAATTCCTATCTTATATAGGGGTTACCTGGGGAATCTCTGCTATTCAGTGGCTTCTTGATGAGTTTCCACTACTTCGATTGATTTAGGTTCTATCCTTTCTTCGTTGTCCCTGCAGATTTCTTGAGTCAATTGTTCCAAGACTTTTTCTTTCTTATCCCAACTCATGGCCTTAAACCTATTTTCTTTAGGGTCAGCCATCCTCACCACCACCTCATCCCAATTTGATCATTTTCAGTGAAAATATCATCCTCAAACTGGTCATGGGCATATGGCCAGTAGGATGATACCTGTTGTGCATTATTCAGGACCAGATCCTTGGGGTCATGCTTGTGAAAAAGTCCAGTCTGGAATTGGAAATCTAATTGGCCTAAACCTTCTTGCTTGGCCTGTGCAATGTCCTTTACCATGTAGAAACCAATATGGAACCCATAGGGTGTGAAAGCCCACTTCTTATCCTTTACCAAAGTAGGATTATAACCTTGCAGGATGGTCTGATAACATATTTACCCTACTACTAGTCGTTTGGGGACATATATAGGTAATAGATGGGGTGCTCCGGTGGCATCGAAAACCCTGATGTAAGTATGACACTCATCTAGATACCAAAAGAGAACTTTCGATACAACCTTTTTGGCTACATCCGACAGCCTTGGGCACTCTTTCTTGAACAACAAGAAATAAATACGTGCGATAAACTGATCGCAAATGAGAGAGTAGGATTTCTTGTACCTTTTCTCCCACAAGATGCCGAAATACACATGGACCGGGAGCTTTGATGTGTGCCTGCTCAAGTTCATTCTAACGAAGACATTTCTAGAACAAATGACATCCAATAGATAAGAAACCATATAGAAGGATGGGGTTTCTCCCTCTTTCAGTGTTTGAGCCTGTCATATGCAAGTTCTTAACTATTTGGATGTGATGGCACCCCAGTTAAAAATAATTTAGGAAATGGCTACCGTATAATCTAGAGGCATCCAGGCCTCTAAAAACCTAGAGAAATCTTTCTCCCCATGCAATTGGTAGAGGAGATCCATTAGGTAGATGTATGAATCCCTCAGGTTAGCAGTTGGGTACAAACCAGAGGTCTGATTGGTGAACTTTTTATCCTCTCTCCACCATGACGCCATCTCCTTGTTGGTGTCATTTTTCTCATATAAGCTTACAACAAAATCCATGTTTAGTCAGTCTTCCATCTCTCTGAGATTGTAGTAATTCTGCACTTCCACTGGGAGGAAACCCCCGACACACTCATCATTGTCATCATTAATCAAACATATTTTCGTGTTAGTGTGATCAATAAGCCATTTCAATAGTTGTAAGCAGGGGAATACCAGATTCCTTCTCTCCTCCATATGTAGATAAGACTTTCGAACATTCGATAGGACTTCATCATTGAGTCTTTGCATATCAGGATCATTGTGTGGGGTATATTCAGGGAATTCCTCCCTCTTGATTTTCTTGAAAATTTCTTCCCAGGATGGGAATACTGTCTTGGTCCCAATATTCTCCTTTGGGTCTCCAAAGGCCGGGGGTTGAATGAAAGCCTTCTTGGAGGCTATTTTGATGATGGACATCGGCTTTGGATCAAATTCCAATTGTCTTGCAATCACTGGAGAGGAGCCTTCTCCCACCTCTGGTTCTTTTAGCCTTGGTGCTCTTGGAGATTTCTTGGTGGTGGGTTTCTTTGGAGGCATTGTTCCTACAACCGAAAACGATCCTTTAGGCAAGCGTACAGAGTAACATTGGATGAAAATGAATGAAATGAAGCATAAAATGTCCATAAGCCAGTGCATACCTATAACACTTGCTAAACCATTGTTTAATACTCATTGGACCTTGGAAGCTATCCTCAGACTGCTTGTCTCTCTCCTCTTGATGTTACAAACTCTTTCACGCACATAATAACATTGTTTACAATGACTCCAAAGAATATAATGGGAGAGATCCTATCAGTCGTATTGACCAGTTAATATGAGTAATGGGTGAAATTCAAAACAACCTAACGTCGAATCTTTGCAAATAAATTCTATGTGGCTTGATGGTGGAGGCGAGTGGGAAGATGCACTATATTGGCATGTTCAAATGGTCCTTTTGATTCGTGCATGAATTAACAACTAATGCGAGATTCTGGAATTAATTAATCCTTTAAATGCATCGTATCTAGCATATCTCAGAGCTAAAACGTCCCATCATGTCATCTTCTTAGAGGGAAGATCAAGAATCGGTGATATCCTTATGCATGTTTCTATCGGTATCCTCCTGAGAAAACCTCTGACGCCAATCGATTCCATCATACGTTATCGATGTGGCACCACTGAATCAGGATATAGGGTACTAATGACTGGGAACTTAGCTTACAAGTAATGGTCGAGCTTGGGGATTTTCTCAAGTCGACTGCTTTAAGATAAAATAGGGACTTTCGATGCCAAAAAGGTATCGGGGGTCGACTTTCAGCAATAAACCTTGTTATCACCTTAACGATTTTCATATCAGGATCTAAAAATTTCTGAAATTTAGCGAGATGCTATACCACAGTAGAGGCGTGATAGTTTAGGGTGCTTGGATATATCCTGCATCATATGAAAAAATATAGCGAAGGTGGGAAGGGAGTAGCTCGATGGACCGTTGATTTTGAGGAACCCCAGATCCATGGTCGAGACCCACATTGGACCGAAAAATAGCACGAAACTTAACATCGCGAAGGTAGACTGGGAAAAACCATTATGGTTTTGATGGGGAACGTGTGGTTCTCTTACACACGCATTGAGGCAGAGAGAGGATTTCTTGAAATCACTTTTCCTATGGCCCCAATGTCACGTGGTTCAAAATGTCACATCAAATAACTCGTGGGAAGGATGGAAGTTGGTCAAATCACCCCACATCACTGGTCCAAGTACTTTCCCAGATGACGTATCAAAAGGATGTCATCGCATAAATAACTCAAGGCTCATCATTCGAAGTGGATTGATGAAGCGTGGCACACCAATGTAATGTGACAGTAATTCGTGATTAAAATACAAAAACCATCAAATCTCATTTATGAAATCATTTTATCCTATTATGGGAAATTGCCATCTTATCCATAAGAAAAACAAGCTCGACCTGTGTTGATTTCCCGAGTTCTGTAAATTCAAAGGGTGTCCAAATCGAGGTCTCTGCAAAGTCTGAAAGGTATGGATACTACTCATCAAACGGTGTCTAGAACGACTAGGTTCTCAACTAATGTACCAAGCAGGTCAATAAGTAAGAAAGAAAGATGGGTCTTGCATATACTGGCAACTAAATTTCATACTGAACTTGCAACTAAGATAGAGTTGGGAGTCAAATTAAATCCCGTTATGAGGGATATCGTTATAAATGAACATGCGAAAAAAACCTACCACCTAGCCGCAAAGAGGAAGAGGAGAAAAAGGCAGAGGATGGAGGCCAAAACCGAGATGATAGAGAGCGTCGGAGAAACTCTCGCTTGGTTGAGTACCCTGGAAGAGGAAACTGCCAAGCTGAGGTGAATCCTCAGGTAAATTTAGGTGTATTTTAGAAATTTTTGGATAGATTGTGGCTTAAGAAAAGGGCGTTCTAATATGACAGACCGATTACTAACGGTCCCTTTAAATAGTATAATTGTTCTTCCTTTTTGTAACTTTTATCTATTTTAGAATTATGAGGAAGTCAAAACGTTTTAAATTCCACACGAAGTTCCTCTATATATGCTTGGTCTCACGAGTATAGAAAGATGGAGAAAGGAGGAGGTTGCCCTATGTGTAGGAAAACTTTTTAAATCTCCAGGGCTCGAATGAATACATGGATGCAAAGGCAGATTTTGGACTTTTTTATGAAAAGATTCTATTTGGCAGTGTTATGAGTCTCGTTTTCTCCCATAGTGTGTGATTCTTGTTATTCTTCATTTCATTTTTCTTTCTTCTGTCTGAATTGAGAAATTAAAATTCCAGAATTCTTTCTTGGTGATTTATACTATGTTTATCTCTTCTAAACCATTTCAGAATTCATTACTATAATGCTCTGATAATAGTTGTGTGTTTCTTTTCTTCTGATACCATCTAAATTTCCAAGCAAAAACTCAAAATTCACTTCCTCTTTTATCCTTTTCCTCTTAATTGTTTTCATGTTTTGGCAATGCATCCTACATTCCTGACCCCATAGCCCAAAGTTCATCTCTATCTCTTCAACAATTTTATTAAAAATCCCCAAAACAAACCGAATCTAGCCCTCATCTTCCATAGATATATCAAGTGACACGAGGGATCCCTCTCTGACTTGAACAAGCTAGTTCCTTAGCTCTAAAGTTGGTTGAAATAGTTACCTTTGTCGTTTTTCTATTCAACCGGACATAATTTAAAGAGTGCTAACAAACCTATCACGTGTCCTCCTTATAATTTAACCCTCCCGATAAATCCCCGATACCAAACATGTTTTGGAATTTGGCGATCGGTGATATCACTTCATTCTTCGTGAGCACTTACTCTCTTAGTATTTCACCGATGTTGAAGGGATCGATCATCGATGAAAGATCGAGACTCGACAACTTTGGTTCTCTCTAGTGGTTTCTTTCACTCTTAATCCTTTCCAATGTCGAATTCCTTAAGCATGTCGGGGAAATATTTGACTGTCAATTTTCTAATTTAGATATTAGTCTTTTAAGTTAATGGTTTTTATATGTCCAAGAAAGATTTTAAACACTTAAAGAGAGTAAAAAATGATAAGCAAAGGCATCATTTTTCATACTGAAGTCGAATTAGATAACGCCAAAATATTAAGTGTTACCCAAAAATAAAATTTGACATAGACTTTTTAGGGTGTGTTGAGTGCTCAACACCCCCCCTCTGCACTCCCCCATGTGGATGAGTTCACATTCTTCCAGGTTGTAAAGTATTCATGGGGTATAAACATGGCTGAAAACAAAGACCTGTGAATTAGAAAGATAATGAGGCTCCACAACCAACAATCTCCCACTTGGAGATTGATCTCAACAACTCCACCCGAACCATGCATCAACCATGCATCAACCTATACCTCAACCTGTAATCAACTTGTACCATAAATAAGTGCATCATTGATGCACCAAACTGTACCAAACAACCTATAATCAACCTGCACCATAAACAAGTGCATCAACCATTCACCAACTTTCACCTCAACCTGTACCATGAACAAGTGCATCAACCATGCACCAAACCTATACAAATAACCTATCACAACAACTTGTCTCATCAATCTTATCAACCAAGCTAGATCTACTCACCAATATCAATCACTAAGACACCTCTCAAAGATGTGCATCAACCAAGCATAACACAACAACTCATAATCATCATCAAGATCAATATGTGCTTCTAATAATATACCAATATAAGTATGCTACATCATCCATAAACCATGTGTCAACAATACTACTAACAAGTTCCTCCAACCATGTACCAAGTATGTACCAATCATGTATCAAATACTCATAAACTGTGACTCATCAAGATGTACCAACATCATCAACTATACACCTCATGTATGTGACAACTCATCAACTACTTGTCTCAACCATGTACCCAACATGTACCTCAACCAAAATCCCTCATCAATTTCATCATCCAAATCCGATTTGTAACTTTGTAATAGACCTGTTGTATATGATCACATACCTGCAAACCTTCCTTAACTTTAACAACACGAGACTAACATTTTCATGAAACTTTACTTTAGTCTTACATGACTAGTTTCAGATTAGTGAACAAACCTAACTTGAAATAATCATCACTATGCACTTGTAATGAATAAAGATATGAAATACTACAAAATGTTATTCGATGTGTTTTATGCAATTCCTCCAGGTGTCACTACTTGGAACCTCTCAGAAAAGGAGTTATAGCAAAAATGGCATACCTTGTTGAATTATGGCTTATTCTAGAGAGAGAACTTGTAGAGCATGCCCCGCACAGAATATTTGTTGTATGGATATGAAAATTGTACACAGTATAATACATATTTTAATCTAACCAAAGCAATTTTTATTACTGAATTTGGATCTGTTATGAATAATTTATGGCATTTCTACCCGAAACACTTGTTTTAGATTAGTTTCAGGACTAGCCACAAACCCTATTTTCCACGGAGTGTAACTCCAAAAATAAAATGACCCAAAATATAAAATTAGTACCAAATCTACTTGGATATGTTTCCTCAATGGCATCCCAATTTCATGGTCTGAATCATTATATAAATTTTTTTATTGTGAAAATGGTGAGATGACCTGTAAATAACATACCATAGAAAACATCATCAAAGGCATTTATCCTCCCTTGAATTTTGGCCTTCTTTACTTCACCTTCCCTATATATATCCTTAGATATCCTTTGGTTACCTGAGTCACCTATAGATATTCAATATTCTCAAGTGTGTTTAAAATTAGAGATCCTTTCCTCTTATTTATACTTTCATGTAGCTTCCTCAAGGGGTTACCTTTTAACCATCTTAACCCACTTTCCTNTAGATATCCTTTGGTTACCTGAGTCACCTATAGATATTCAATATTCTCAAGTGTGTTTAAAATTAGAGATCCTTTCCTCTTATTTATACTTTCATGTAGCTTCCTCAAGGGGTTACCTTTTAACCATCTTAACCCACTTTCCTCATTTTAGGGTTAACCCACTTCTAACCACTTGTCAACTTAGTAATTTATCCATTAAATTTATTATTTAAATCATTTATTTTGTATTCACTTTGAGTTATAGTACAATCATAACTTAACTTTATTATTTACCTTCTCAAATCTCTTAAACCACTTTGACTACTTTGACCCTTTAGGCCTTCTAGATGACTCACGAGGGTTCTCCAACTTCACATGGCCATAAATCTCTAACCATGAGGAGTTATGTGACGTTCCACATACCACCAGAAATGGATTGAATTGTACTATCCATATAGAATATTATTACTTGAAAATATATCAAAACTCATACCATTATCCATCAAACAAACTTGGGTCCATTACCCAAACCTTTCTCCAACTTCACATGGCCATAAATCTCTAACCATGAGGAGTTATGTGACGTTCCACATACCACTGGAAATGGAATGACATGTAATATACATATAGAATAGTATTAGATTCAAATATATTAAAACTTATACCATTATACATAAAAAAAACTTGGGTCCATTACCCAAACCTTTGTGCTACCAGAATTCGCTATTGGACTTTCTCCAAGGGTTGACATCAATCACTAAGGGTTGAAATCAATCTAAAATGTCACTCTCCAATGGTTGAAATCAATGAAAACCAACAATCCATACCAACTTTCCATCAACTTAAGCCAATTGTTTGACAATATCCCCCTTTGGAATTGATGGCAACACTAACATTGATGGCAACACTTAGTCATCATAATATTCATGCTTATACTCCTCATCAATGTTTTTGTCTCTCCCCCTTTGACATCAATGGAAAAGGGTATATCCCTTTGGGGATGCTCCCCCTGACTGAACTCTCCTTGGGCTGCTCCCCCTGTCTACATGCCTATGTGTCTCTCTCCAAGAATTTTTGTCATGTATCTGATAAATATCTCCCCCTTTGTCATCAATGGAAATGGTATCTTTCCATCCGAGGCTTCTCCCCCTAACTGAACTGTCTTTGGGGATACTCCCCATGACTGAAATCTTCCTGAAATTGATCCCCCAACTTGAGATGTCCTCTTTATGGTGCTTCCTCGTGTAAATATAATACATATAAGATAAAAATTCAAAAGAATTGCTTTTGGAGTAGAAATTACTCTGATTTTATGGTGAAAATACACAAAGGCTCCCCTTGGAAGTGGTTTTGTAAAGATGTCTGCCACTTGTTGTTTTGTTCCTAGATATTCAACTCTGATGTTCTTCTCTACAACCTGTTCCTGTAGAAAGTGATACTTTATTGGAATGTACTTCTTCTTGGAGTGCATCACTGGGTTCTTTGAGATATTAATGATGCTTGTATTATCACAATATATTGGAATGGGCTCATCATATTCAACCTATGTATCTAACTAGAACGTTTCTTCACTAGTGCTTCGTCATTCATCAATGAAACCTACCCAATATGCATATCTGTAGGAAATAAATGATAGACCCTTTCCTTTTGGATACCATAATCCAAACTCTTATGTTCCTTTGAGATATCTGAAAATCCTCTATTCTACTAAGACATGGGATTCCTTTGGTGCTACTTGAAATCATGCCACCTATCCAACTACCTACATTACATATGGTCTAGATGTTGTCACATATAGTAAGCTACCAATAATTTACCTGTATTGCCTCTAGTATGTAGACTTTGAATCATCATCTTTTATCAACTTGCAACTGGTTTGCATATGAGTGGTAACTGGTTTGCAATCTTCCATTCTGAACCTCTTTAGCATTTATCTGATATACTTAGTTTGAGAAATAAACATTCCTTGGTTTATTTGACATATCTAAAGACCCAGAAAGAAGGATAGTTCTCCAAGTAATGATATTTCAAATTCATTCTACATATCCTTTGCAAATTCCTAGCTTAACCTATCATTAGTACTTCCAAAAACAATATCATCAACATAAATTTCAATTAATAAAATAGTACCTTGAGTTACCTTGAAGTAGAGGTTGTTGTCTATGCTTACTTTCCATAGTTCATAGGGAGTTTTTTCATTGTTGTTTCTGAGCATTACTTTGTTTTGAATGTGAATTGTTGTATGCATTGCATGTGTCCAAAAAATATATGTCAATTTGGAATCCATTAGCATTGTTTGAGTTGTTTCCTGTGTAATTATCATCCATTATGATAATGTTCCTTTGTCTCCGAACCACTCTTTGAACCAATCTATGAATCCATGCTCTCGTCCATACTGTCCAAGACTCTTCTTGTGCAATTGCCCATAATCCTGACCCATTTATCACTATACTATCATGAAGTCTTGATCAATCCATCAAATTGTACTTCTTCTAACTGACTGCTCTAGATTTATCTTATCAAACTATGCAAGTTGCTTGAAGGATGTTTCTTTGGTCTGTCACAACCATCAGATAGACTCCCCCTGTCTAATATGCATATTACCTGGGAGTCTCTAATTCAGATGGCTCAGAACAATTCATGCTCTGATGTGTACTCGTCATCATATTCATTGGTAGATTCATCATCATCTTCATTGATATATTCATCATCTCTCTGAGCTCAAACTTATTTATTTATGTCTGTGGATTCATCTTTCACTACAATTCCTGCAAGTACAATCTCTTGAACCTGTTCCTTATTTACATGACCTTCTTTTCTTTCAGTTATTTTCCAAACCTTTTTATATCTGACATCTTTCTTTTTTTCTGTAGAATTTTCTTCATATCATTTTATTTCCAATCTTGCGATCTCTGGGAATTGGTATTTGTTCACATGTTCTTCATGTTTTCTTATCCATACTTTCTTATATATTATATCAGTTTTATCTTTCATGGAAGTATCAATCATGCTTCTACAATCACTAGATATGTGTCCACAATTATGACATTTGTAACATTCAATGTTACGTGGGGCCACAAATGCACTTCTTGCTTGAAAAATTCTTTTATAATCCCTGCAATCTTCAACCTTATGTCCAAAATTAGTGCAATAAAATCAACGACCATAAAAGAAATTTGCATACCTGGGAGTGAATGATCTACTTTGTGGTGTGTTCCTTCGGAATTTTTTCCTTGACTGATCATGATCATGATTGAAACTTCTTTGTGGCTTTAACATGGATGGTCTTCTTGAAGATGTATCTTCAATAGTTTTCTTAGATTATGGTTGACCAGGATTCCTTTGCTTGAGTACTTCTGCATAACTCTTTCTATTTTCTTCATTCTTATTTTATAGCGACCTAGAGTGCTTCTCTTCATTCTCTATAATTGATGTGGATGTTTCTGTCTCTTCAATGTTCTTGTTGAGCTTGAGGATTTTACTTCTCAGTGTGACAACTTATTCAAGCTTCTCAACCTCTTGTTCTTTTTTCATTGCCCGAGACTTCATGACTTCTTCTGTTCTTTTGGCTTCTTCAAGCTGAATTTTTAATGTGATTATTTCTTCTTCAAGTCCTTTCTCTTCTTGACCAAACTCTTCCTCAAGATGGTTTAGATCGTTAGTTATTTCCTTAAGATGATTTGTTAATATATTCTCTCTCATTCCTGCTTCTTCCTTTTGTGCTTCTATGTTGCATTCCAAATACTGCTTTTGATATTCAATATTTTATTCAATCTTTCTGGCTTCTTCTAGTTGAGTTCTTAAGTTTTTTATTACCTCTTGGGATTCTTCAAAAATGTGAATAATTTCCTTTTGTTTCATCAATTCTTTCTTGAGTGACTTGTTTTCTTCTCTTAGTCCATCTAAAACACTAATCAATTCTTCTTCATAATTGTCTTAATTTTCAATTAGTTTTTCTATCTCATTTCCTTCATGGCATTATATTTCAAGATGTCCACATTTTTCACAATTAAAGAAAAACATCATACCTCTGGTGATTATGTACTCTTCATCTTCTGAATCTATTTTACATGGTGAACATAATTCTTCCTAATCTGTATCTGCATCTTCTTTGGCATTCTTTGAATCTGCGATGGGTGAAGAATATATGTCATGTAACTTATCCCAATTTTTTTTGGCTGATGAACATTTACCAACCTTTTCTCTTACTAGATTAGGTAATCCTTCCCATATGAAATCCATTGCTATTTTGTTATTCTTCTTCAATTCCTTCGTGGCTGCAATCTTTGCCCTTTTTAAACTATCATATCCTGTAACAAATAATATCCAAATATAATGTCCTTGTGCCTGTAAAAATACTTCCATCCTTCTACTCCACATCTCATACTTAAAACCATGCTGACCATTAAACATTGGTACTCCATTCTCAGAATAATCCATGATCTCCTTCCAGTGGTTAAACTATTTCCTGAAGCAACTGACACTGATACCAATTATTGGATTAATGAGAGGGGGGGTGAATCAGTAATAGAGAAATTTAATCCTTTTTCACCATAAAATGCAAGTGTTATATCAATGTAGCATTATCATCCAATAGTTGTAGAGTAAATAAACAATGAAGAAATGAGAAATCACATGCATACATAGTACACTAGTGTTTTACTTGGAAACCCAAAGAGGGAGGAAACCACATAATGATTTTTCTTATATGTCTTGAAGAATTACATTCATTGGAAGCACCAACTTCCTTTGTTTTCCAGCTGCAACTGGAAGGAGGATTCAACCCCCTTGTTTCTCAGGCTTTAACCTGAGAGCATATCCAACTCGCCAATTATATTTCTACAACCAAAGGAGGCTACAACCCCCTATGTTCTCTGGATACAACTGGAAGGTGGCTAAAACCACCTGTACTTGCCCCATCCAACCGCCCTAACATATAAGTAGAATGATGGAACCACTGTCACAATATCACTATGAGATATACTACTATAAACCTATACCAATCAACCTACACCAAACAACCTCTACCAATAACCTGAACCATCCATCGACCATGTATCAACTTGTACCCCAACTTGTAATCAACATGTACCATAAACAAGTGCATCAACCATGCACCAAACTGTAATCAACCTATACCATAAACAACTACATCAACCATGCACCAACCTATACCTCAACCTGTACCATGAACAAGTGCATCAACCATGCACCAAACCTGTACGAATAACCTGTCACAACAACCTTTCCAAGCCACCTATCACAACAACCTGTCTCATCAATCTTATCAACCAAATCAGATATACTCACTAAGATCAATCATCAAGACAACTCTCAAAGATGTGCCTCAACCGTGCATAACACAACAAATCATAATCATCACCAAGATCAATATGTGCTTCTAATAATATACCATTACAGGTATGTTACATCATCCATAAACCATGTTTCAACAATACTACTAACAAGTGCCTCCAACCATGTACCAAGTATGTACCAATCATGTATCAACTACTCATCAACTATGCCTCATCAAGATGTACCAACATCATCAACTATACACCTCATGTATGTGCCAACTCATCAACTACTTGTCTCAACCATGTACCCAACATGTATGTTATAGCAAGATTTGAATCACCCTATGAAATATTGCATAGAGGGCCTTTTTCCATTTCCCTATGAAGAATTTTCATCCCTTTTTGGAAATCCCAGAGCTAAATAATACATTTTTTCAACATGTACGCACCTTGCCTACTATACAACATGCGTATACGCAGGCTGCACCACTACAAACCGCGTACGAAATTTGTGCCCAAAAATGAAAAATGGTGTCTGGTTTCCATGTCACGAAAGGATACCTATGATCCTTGGCCTTCCATATACTGGAAATGTTCCGAGTTGTCCCTTCAGTTCCATTTGAAGGCTATAAATGGGCCAATTCCGAGCTATAGAAAAGAGGAGAAAGAATTCAACTTTGAGAGCAAAGTTACTCTCGAGAAATTATTCACTTCATATTCATTATGCATCCCTTTGTGCTTTAAGTCTGAAAACAATGTTCAGCCCCCAAACTCTTTCCTTATTGATTGAGAACTTCACTGTATCTCTTCTATGAGATTTCCTTTGGTGGAGGATTGAAGTGGTGGAGGCCTAGCTGAAAGGAAATTATTTTCTCGGTTTCGAATCGTGCCGAAATGGAAGTATGTAACGTTTTCACTTCTACTGATCATATATTAATAGATATATTCTTTTCCTGTCTAATTGATATCTTGCAAATATTTGAATTATTATTTCATGGGTGTATTTGTTATGTATATTAATGGGTTATGCTATTGAATTTGCTAACATCATATATTATCACCATATGACTTCTTTGCTTGGTTTTTTAGGACTATTTGCATGTATATTGATTTGGGTCAAGTTCTCAATGGTGGAATTCAACGAATGCCTGGGTGAGGTAGGCCTTTTATCTTATCTCAATAGAATGTGTGTTTATATAACATACTTGAGAATAAAGTTGATTTCTGCAGACATTTATGTCTGTTGTGGTTTACCCTAGCCATAGAGAGATTTTCCTCATAACAGAATTGGTGACTCCATTGGGAATTGATCATCTTTATTAGGGTTTGGAGTGTTTTTCTCCTTAGATTTCACTCGTTCTTATTGTGTTTATTTTCGTATTATTGCTTGATAGCCTCTGTTCACTTTGGGTCAGAGTCTTTCAGCCTTCTCCCTTGCCTAGGTTTGTTTTTGAAACATATACGTGGTTTTTTTCTTGACAATCGCGTATATACACATGTTGTCCTTCTGCAAGATGCGTACATACGTGTTTCTTCCTTGAACAGTCGCGTACATAAACCTCTTTTTCTTCTTGGCTGGGTTTGGTGGTTGCTGGGTAGGTTTTCATGATTGTTGAGTCTTCTTGGGTCTCTATAGTGACTGTTAACTGTATGTGGGATGACAGGAAACCTGTCTTTGGTTGAATTTTCGGGCGGAGTCTTTCTCATCACCTTTTCATTTTGATTTTCCTTGTAGATTGGGTTGGGTGTGTTGCTTCTTGGTATCCTACTTGCGTTGTCACTTTTTATACACAGTAGAGTTTTTATATATCAAGATGTTGTTTAGTCTATGCATTTTAATTTTTCTTATATTGAAAATACAAAAATATTAGGAGTTTTACATTGCTTAGCATTTTTTATCTTTTGATTCTTTGTCATTAGCTTAGTGCATGCAAAGAAATAGTTCATTTTTTACTTCAGAACTGTAGATTTGAAATTGAAAACTACATTTGTTTTAAGAACCAGATCATTCATTGAAAATTGAAGTTAGGACTTTGCATTCTATTCATATTCACTTTACTTGTTGAGTCATAACATCATGAGTTTCACTACCATATCTTTTTGAGTAAGCACGGCCATTAAAATTAACGCTATAATTTAAAATTGATTAGTCACGATTTTATTTTCTAGGGTGCACAAACTAGCTTAGGATTTAGTGCCTTGGAATTGGATTTTGTGAGTAAACTTCTCCAAGGCTATTAAATCAACATATGTGTCTGAGTAAGGGAGTGGAGAAATTCATTGTAAAATCGATAATATCAGGAGGCTTTGCTTACACCAGAGTTAATCACGAGGTCACGCGAGGTTGGTTGAAGGTATATCCCCCCGATACCTTCTTAGCGTCAGATATATTTATGGGGATCTATTCATATATGGGGATCTTGTTAGTGCCCTTACCTCCATGCGAGGTGGTACTTTCAAGGTTTCGGGATTTTCTACCCTACCCATATAGTGGACCTGAATTACGACTGCTCACATGTGCATCGCTTATACATTGGTTTCTTAGTTGCTGGATTTAGGTGCCACATAGGTTACTTGCAGGGTTTATTCTGCAGGTACCTTGGGTCAGATAACGGTCGGACAACACACAACCTTTATGGAGGATTAACTCTCTAGGGGGATCTGACCGACTAGTTCTTAAGCCCATGAGGGCCCTTATAAATTATTTTGTTACCTCCGATATTTAGCAGGGAGTCTCAGGCCCCTCTTGGGTGAGACATACGTTCTTTAGGGTGGGAGGCCTCTTTCAACCACTTTACCCCATTTGTGTGCATATTGGTCATTTTATTTTTGGTGTGCTCTTTGATTACTAGTTGGCCTTAAGAGTTTATACTGAGTTATCATTATCATGGATAGTGGAGTTACTTTGTGTCCCTCATTTACCGCTAGCCCCCCCCATGATGTTCACTAATTTCATGGGGACGAATCCATCCATTTTTTATAATGGTATGAAAAAATATGACACTAAGTCCATGCCTTGGGTCTCTAATCATTTTCCTGTTAATATGCCTTCAACTTTTCAATCCTCTCCCTAACCCACTTATATGAATCCTAGCATTGGATCTGGGGCACCATGGCCCCACTACCTACATCTTCGTTTGACATGAGTCATGTCCCTCAACCAACTTTCACTGTGGGAGGTTGGAACCTCCCCTCTTACGAATCTATTCCTAACTATGCTCTTTCAGGAGACAGTACTCAAATGGGTGCTTATTCTACTTACTACACCCCATCAGTGTATCCTTCATCCTCCATGTCATTTCCTTTGAACACTTTTCCCATGGCAGGTCCCCATATATCCCCGGGTCTTTTATACGAGGAGAATTAGTTTTACAGTTCAGGCTACGCTCTTCACGGAACCCCTTCACATGGGAGAAACATCTATCCTCACTTGAATAATCCTTATCATACCTCCGTCTCTTCGTAGACTTCAGTGATGATGCCCATGCAAACCTCTTTGGATCAGTTAGGCAGAGGATACTACCTTTTCGGATAGGGACAAGGGGTAAACCAAGACCCTTCCTGACCTACAATGTTTCAAATCAAATCTTTCCCCGGACCTTGGTATCAAATGCCACAACCCACCACTAGTCGATTCATTTCCAGTCATACTGGAGCTCCATCACCAACCTGTTCTAGTCATGTTGGATATGGGTCGACAACCTATGCAAGTCATGTTGACGACCCACACCCAACCACTGCTAGTCATGCTGAGGGAATCACTCTAGTCTCCATGAGTTATATCAAATATGGCTCTCTCGCCTCTTCCAGTCACGTTGAGAGCATGTTACCATCCATTGTAAATGATGTTAGGGGAATCAATAAGGTCAAATTCCTCATACATAATCCTAAATTCCTTTTCAGGACTTGCGAAGGAGATCACCTTACTCGTTTGTGTCCATATTCTGTTGGGATACAAGAAGAGTGGCTCTCACCTGAGGGCCCTTTGGGTTCTGAAGTGTCTGTGGTTTCCTCACACCCTATTTCTCCCTTGATTTACATGGAAGCCATGACACTACAATCCTCTCCTGAATATACCCCCATTGTCTAGGGTGATGTGTCCCCTATTCCTATTATCATGCATCCTTTTCAACATAGAATTGAAGAAGTGGTCGTACTGGTGAAATATCTGGTCAATCAATCTCTCCTTTTGGAGGGTGATGTGTCCTCAACCATGTCATCAACATTCTTGATATCACTCCTTATGAACAAGAGAGAGTGAAACTCTCCTCGAGTTCCCTACCTTCAATCCCTGAAGAAGTTCCATTCGATTGGGATGGTCTTGTGGGGTATCCAATGCCCCTAACTATGTCCTTTCTAGTAAGATACATTATCCAATATATTATGGAGACAATAACCTCCCCTATCACTTTATCCTCCTCGACTTGGAGAGATTTGGGTTTTCCCAAGCTTATGTCAGCTATTCGTAAAATATTGACATTCCACAGAAGTCCAGTACGAGAGCCTTGGCCTCCCCCGTGACTCACTACCTAGAAACTCCCAAGCGAGTCCGAGTTAAGATCTTTTCTGACTGGTCTAAAAGAGAAAAGATTGTCGACTGATTTTTTCCTTTCACACTCGTTAAATTGGACTTGAAAGGCCATGCATCTCAGTTAATCTCTTTTCTGACTTCTTTTCAAAAAGTGAAAAGATTTCCGAGTGAACTTGTCTCTTTCACACTCGTAAATTGGAAAAGGAAATTTACGTACAAGTTCATCCCTTTTTAACACCAAGTAGAATATAGGTCATGAAAAAGGAAATTTGTTGGCATTAAGTTGTGATTGCATCTCATGCCCTTTCTTTCAGTATTGAGCCTATAGCCAATTCTCACTTTGCATTATAAACTGTTTGCCTCAATAGTTTTTCATCCTCAACCAATAAGAGCCTCGTTTATATCCTTCACAATTTGACACCCTATTCCCATGAGGGAATATTCCCCCGAGTGCCCATTTCCTACATGCATCTCCTTGCATTGAACATAGGTATGTTCCACTGATGGAACTAGTTTTTCTTACTTATGACATTTGTTTCCTCCTTTGTATCATAACATTCATTTGTCTATGAAAAAACAAAAAACAAGATGGGCAGGAAGGGAGTATTATCTTATGTTGGCAGTAGTTGTGTCGCCTTTGAACAGATCACAAAGTTATTGAGTCCATTTGTCCTCATAATTTTGGGTTTAGCATGCCCTTAGGAAGCTGAGATCATTATAGAGAGTTTTCTCTACCGACTAGTTACTCTTCCAGTCCCTATCGATAATTTCATTGATGCCTCCTGCATATCATGGTTTCATCATCAAGTCTATGTTTTCAGAGTCTTCCATATGTCTCATGCTCTTGTTCAAAGGAAGTCTATCAACCTGTGTCAACCATTCCTCAGAACTCTTGACTTTGCATGTCGTCCATAACCTCAATTTGTCTCATAATCACATGATATTGTATTCCTATCATGCACCCTGGTCCTACTTTCATCATTGGTAGGTAACCTTGAACCCATCAGTCGACAGTTCATCATTGGTCATTTACTGGGTGGTTTCCCTTGTGTTCGACAACAAGACATCTATTCACACATTAGGATTCGTGTAGTGTCTTGCATTCCATTAGCCTTATTGGTGGTTTCCTCTCCTTTGTCATTAGTTTTCATCATTGGATGTTATTCAGAGGGTATTTTTTGTGTACCGCTTGCACTTGGCACACGTAAAAGACGCACATGTCTGTTGGTTCGTGAACATGTTCTTCGTTCAATTTCACCCAAATCATGAAGCTCCTGCTTTGTACCTCGTGCTGAATGATGAGAGACACCTTAATGCTCTCCTTTCAATAGGTCTCCTTCCATCAAATTCAGCTCATCTATTCTGGAAATAAGATGTAGAGTCTTATGAGTATCTTGAGGCTTCTAGTCTTTAGTGGTGGGTTCTCTCACCATTGATAGTTGGGAATACATCAATGTCTCCTGATAGATGGATTATTCAAGTTTTCGACCCCGACTCCTTTATTCACACTTGTAAGAATGTACTTGGTGCCTTGATCCTACTTTCATTATCAGCATGATGTCTCGTGTTTGTTAACAATATACCTCAATGACCAGTAATCAAATGATGTCTCATTGTGTTCGACCTCAACTCCTTTATTCACATGATGTAGACTTGCACCTTTGGCAGTTTGTGTAGAATACTTGAAGACATTAGTATGTGGCCATATATTTCTTGAGTTGCTTCTTTCCTTTTCATTGGACCAGTACCTATATGACTTCAGTGATCATGGGATATCAGATTGTACTCCATCATATACAATTATCTTCATATTGATTTTGATACTGGTTCTACTAGGCCTTGTTCATGACTATGACAACCTTTGGCATGTAACCACATTTGTATTTTCCTATTCATGGCCATGGGCAATGTTTTGGTATATTTTCACATGGATCTGTAGTTTAATTCAAATTGGTAGTCGTGTATTAAAAGTTAGTGCAAAATTTAATGAGAAACTAGTTCTTCTAGTTGGTTTCCCATCACTCCACTTCTGGGTTTTTATAATGTATTTCAATCATCGCAGATACTCCTCTAACCTCACACATTAGGGGGCACCTGTTATAGCAATATTTTCCTCACCCTGTCAAATCTTGCACAAAGGGCCTTTTTCAATTTCGCTATGCAGAATTTTCATCCCTTTTTGCAAATCCCAGAGCTAAAAAATACATTTTTTCCACATGTACACACCTTGCCTACTATACAACATGTGTATACACAGGCTTCACCACTACAGCCCATGTACATCGGGATTTGTGACCAAAAATGAAAAATGGTGTCGGGTTTCCATGTCATGACAAGAGATATATGATCCTTGGCCTTCTATTTACTAGAAACGTTTCGACTTGACCCTTCAGTTCCATTTATAGGCTATAAATGGGCCAATTCCGAGCTACGGAAAAGTGGACATTCATAAATTTCATCATCCAAATATTATTTGTAACTCTGTAATAGACATGGTGTATATGATCACATACCTCCAAACCTTCCTTAACTTTAACAACAAGAGACTAGCATTTTCATCAAACTTTACTTTAGTCTCACATGACTAGTTTTGGATTAGTCAACAACCCTAACTTGAAATAATAATAAATATGTACATGTAATGAATAAAGATTTGAAAATGGTACACACTTTTATTTAGTGTGTTTTATACAGTTCTTCCAGGTGTCACTACTTGGAACCTCTCAAAAAAGGAGCTATAGAAAAAATGACATACCTTGTTGAATTCTGACTTATTCTAGAGAGCGAACTTGTAGAGCATGCCCCACACATAATATTTGTTGTATGGATATGAAAATTGTACAAAAAATAATATAAACTGTACTCTAAACAACACATTTGTTATTACTAAATTTGGATCTGTTATTAAGAAATTATGACGTTTTTACCCAAAACACTTGTTTTAGACTAGTTTCAGGATTAGCCACAAACCCTATTTTCCATGGAGTGTAACTCCAAAAATACAACGAACCACAAGCTAAAATGTGTACCACATCTACTTGTATATGTTTCCTTAATGGAATCCCAATTTCATGATCAAAATCATTCTAGAACAAAATTTATTGCGAAAATAGTGAGATGACCTATAAATAACATACCTTAGAAAACATCATCAAAATAATTTATCATCCCTTTAATTTCGGCCTTCTTTACTTCACCTTCCCTCTGAAATTATGCTTAGATATACTTTGGTTACCTCAGTCACCTTTATACCCCACATATATGGGTAACCCCCTTCTGCACTCCCCGATGTGTACAAGTGTACATTCTTCCGAGGTGTAAAGTATTCATGGGGTATAAACAAGACTGAAAACAAAGACCTCTGAATCAAGAAGATAACATGATCTGCAACCAACACTCAAGTTCCTTAATAACCCATTGATGTCGGAAGGGGAGGGAATATTGTCATGCATAGTGAGATCATGGGATCTTGAGTAGGGATATTTAATGATCCAAGGGTAGTAGATCAATATAACCATGTAGGGAATATATTTTATGATAGGGTTTCCCCAACTAGGGGTGGTACTAGATACACCTGCACCAATTCCTTGAGGGAGGCAAGTAGATGAGTTCCTGGATTGAAATCCTATCCTTAGTGCAAGGATCCATGATTTTCATATCCAAATGTGGGATATTGAGTGGTTGGAGATCCAAGAGGTGGCTACTGTAGTGATTCAAATATTGGGGATTCATGCATTACATAAAGTTTCAGGGGGAATATGATTATAGTGGAGAGGGTGTTATGTGGGACCCACTTTGAGAGGATGTATATTTTTTTTATGGTTCTTAAGAACCAAAATTCATCATGAAGGAGGGCCTCAAGAGGAAACTATAATTTTTGGAAATATCTATGCTCCTTCTTATTTGATCAAATTCCTACACTGTGTGCCCGTGTGTATATCCATGATGGGGGGTTGTAAGAGCCTTGGATGTTATGATGGGGTTAGCTAATGAAAATGGGATTAGGTGTTAGGCTCAATATTTTTCTTAGAGAAGACGTATTTTCACACTGGGATCATATCCCAATCATGATTGAGGACTACCCATATATGGGAATGGACTACAAGAGAAATCTTGAGTTACCTTTACCAGTTGGTTGGGACTAGGGGTCAGATGGTGAGTAAAAAAACATGTATTTATTATATATATGTTAACTTCTTTTAATAGTATGTGTCAATATATGGTATCGAAAATATTTTTGTATGAAACTTACATATAATTCTTTGGTGAGGCTGGAGGTATAGGAACCACACAAAGAGGGTGGTGCTCCTGTAGATCCAGGCCCATCGAGATCGATTGGTTGAGACTAGAGATATTGTGAGCTACTATATTATCTCCGTGAAAATTTGGAAAACCTAATGAATGGTGTGTTAGACCATATATGACACACACTTTATGGCCATTATGTGACATCTTGCATGGGGCCACCACCAGAGTGGTGCTCTATCTTGCGTGAGGTAGGGACCATGGGTTAGGTGATGTGAGACCTTTCATCAGGGGACATGGTTCCATTGGCACAAAATTATGAATTGTATGAGGATGAGTATCATGGTTTTCTTTCATCTCCCAAATTTTAGATGTATTTATCATGCTATGGACATGTCAACTATATTGCAAAGTAGTGGACTCAAACCAATATAATGCTTTATGATGTTTTGAGTTCAATATGATAATGGACATATACAAATTCTTTTTTATGAATTCCATAGTTTGATTATGTACAAATGTATTCATTATACATTAGATGAATGAACATGGTTATCTTCTTAAACATGCATTTGCTAAATCAAGCATACTTCCCATTCATGACCCACTGGCTCAATAAGGACATAGGATTTGAGTTAGTGATAACATTGTTTCTATGCATCAGGATGTAATGATGGTTTTTGAATGGAGACAACAATAGGAAAGGAAAGATTATCATCATGTGAATAGGACTAGGAGGGTCCAAATATTTTCTCTCTCACATAGTAAATTAAACTCTCACATCCTTTGATCCCGTCATGTACTAAAACTCCAACAACAATGAAGTTTGAAGAAGAAATGTAGAGGATAAAATCATTTTCAAAATATGGGGTACTAATAAAAGGAACTATTTCAAGGGAATATAATAAAATTGAATTATTATGATCTTTGTCATCGTAAAAAAATTTGATACTTTAATGTGACAAGCATAAGAACCCATGGGCAATAGTAGCATAGTCTAGAATGAACAATCGTAGGAAGTTGGTTTTCCCCTGTAGACTCTGCAATTTCCATATATTGTGAAGGGGAGGTAGCTTAGAAATGGACTAAACCTTAAGGGTATGAATAGTGATGCCAACCTTGGACACAATGAATCCAAAAATATTTGCTCTATCACTACATGACTTCTTTTCTCTCCGAAATCATTCTTCCTACAAATAAATTAGGAAAAATATTAAAAAATATTACATGTATCCCCATAACATAATAGTATACTTTTTCATAAAGAAAAAGCACTCAGTTTTTTAAGGAAGAAAATTTAGATCTCATTTCAATCTTACACAAAAATACACGTTTAACTTTTCTTTGTTTCAGTAGAGAGATAATGTTCACATAGTGTACCTTCTTTGTTTTAGTATACAAATAGTTATCACCTCCTGTATCTTCAAGAATCTTGGGGATTCATGTATAGTGCAAGAACACGTGAAAGGAAGCATCTAGACTTATAATGAGAACATGAAAGGAAACTTCAAGGCTGACAATGCAACAGAGGGAAGGCTAGACTAAGAGTGGCCCTCATGATATGATTCAGGCCATGGTAAGGGGCCTGACCATAATATGGATGATCAAGTAAAAGAATAAGTATGAGGGTTTTGCATGGGACTCAACCTTTGCTATTAGACAAGAATTCTGCATGGAATCCTGTGTGCACGGTTGGACGCATAATAAAGGGTAGGAGAAATTTATATGTTATAAATATGGGTTAATCACATAAAAATTTAATGTCATGAATTAATGTTATCCTCAAGGCTATCATTAATCTACCTCACCATATTGTAATGAAAACATATTGTTTATTTCCTAATTTTCAAATGAAACACATCGATATGAGGCTAAATAAGACCTCAATTTTTTCAATTGGTTAAACAAATGTGTTGTAAGTATTTAACCGGTTGAGAAAAAGTGTTAAATGAAATATTAACTAAAAACATTAGGTTAAATACTTGGATTTGTGTGCCATAGTTATAGAAATATTGGAATCTATTTTTAATAGTCCCTATTGCCTTAAGGTAGGGACAATAAAACATTTTTGTGCTATTATGATTTTGAAATTCATTAGTACTTGAAAATAGTAAGATATTTTGTTTCATTAAATATAAGAGAAATATATTGCACTTTCATAACTCGGTTGGAGTACTTATTGGTCCCTTCCCTTTGGGCTACAAGGACTATTGGTAAACGATTTTTCATTCTCCTATTAAACTTTGCATGCATACCCACTATTTTAACCAAAAATTTGATAAAGCTATACACGTTTTCAATGCAAATTTTATTTTTAGGCATAAGTTTTTAGTTTGAGGCCTTATTTGGCCTCATATCGAGGCAAGGGTGAAATATTTGGTTTGAAACTTATGAAATTAGGGTTTCATTACGGTGCATTAAGGTGTACATCATTTGAAGTGAATTAATGCTATGATTAGTTCATAGACATTTAATGTTTAAAATGTCTACGCTTTTTGTCTATGGTATCCTAAGTAATTCCAATTATAGTTATGTTGCATTGTCCAAAGGATGTAGATGAGTCTTGTGTAGTTAAGCATTGTCTAGTTGTAGGTTGCATGAAATATCAACATCTATTTCTTCCTAGAAAGAAACATCCATTTACTCATATATTCAACATCAATTTCCTCATATTTTTGCAGACATTCTTCCATCTATCTTGTATGTTATTTCCTTTGTTTGTTATTTCGTTTGATCCTAGCAAGATGAGAATGGATGAAGGTTGGCTTGAGCTCAAGATGAGTTACCACAAGTGAAATGCCATGGATCTTGTCAAATATGGTTATACTAGGAAAAACACAACTTATCTAGAAGAAGTGTTCTCCTACAAGTACACAAAACTAAAAAGTGGTAAATTACCTTGTCAGTCATCCAACTCTTGCTTCCTTGCTTCATTATCATAGAGTGTTGTAAAGGAAAATAGATTGCTAATGCTATGTATTTCTCTTCAATATTCTCAATTCCCTAGCTTATTTGTCTATGGTTTTTCTGTAACAACAAATTAGCAACTTATTTGCTTGTGATTTCACTATGTACATTTTTTTGTCTAGATCTTGCAACCATTGCATGAAGATGTCTCTTGTTTCCAACTAGACTTGTTGGTCATCTGCACAAGAATTTCACGCAAAATCAAATATGTTTTTGTATCACTTTTCTTATGTTTGCAATGCGATATCACATTAACAGTGATTCTACTTACCATTGCTTTCCTTTCCATAATGTTTTGCAGTTATATTTTTGTCCCTGGAGTAAGGAATATAGATCTCAAAACCTTTTACTCTATAAATCCTCAATCCAAAAATAAAACAAAGTTTAACTAGAGGAAATGGATCCTGAAAAGCATGTTGGCACACATTATTTCCCTCGTCCCGAGATCATAAAATCAACTTTACATTGAAGAAGATGACTAATAAATATAATAACATGCAGAATCAGATCAGGTATTAGATAAAATTGTTGAAGGGGGTTTATGGTCAAACATACTTACCTATTGCAATAACATTGTCCTCTTTTCTATCTTCCTTTCTTCTTTTATGTATTCCTTTCTTTACCTCTAAAACAATAGAGAAACTATTATAGCACTCCACACCTCTACATGATGGGTAATTAATCAAAATATCTACCAAAAAAATCTTCCATGCAGATGCTACACCTATATGTCCGCCCCACCTTGATGTGCCTCTTCCATTACAAAGAACACAACATTCATATTGGATTAATACATTGTCTTAAAATTGAATATGCACTCATCTCAATCATACATGTTTCACTCATCTCAGTCATACATGACTCCATTAATTACTTGATATGAAGTTTCCATCATTAGGTAAATAGTAAGGTTGAAGTCGAAACATCCTTTCACTTGTAGTTTATAATCTTGTTGTATCCAACGTTGTAATTTACTGGCCTTAACTATATCTGGTTGTAACTCCTTAAGAAATTGTTATTGAGCATGGAACTGCCATTTTTAAAGGACAGGAAGAATTTTTCCTTTCTATCACCGAATGAAATAAAGGTTATTTAATAAGGGTTATTTAATGACTTTCTATTATGGAATGAAATCATATTGATTGAAAGCATGAAATAAAAAAAGAAATTTGAATAATGTAGGCACCTTGCCAAGTGTTTTGTAATTCATTTAAAAATTAAATAAATAAATAAAGATTCATTACCAAGACATTGTTAATCTCAAAATATTGCATGGATGTATTACACATGTAGCCTTCCACTTGATTACCTTTCACTGAAGACTGCTAGCTTTAGAGGATTCTTGATTTGCAAGGAAAAATGTTTGTTGATACTTTTGATATGCGAGGCTTATTTTCTTATGCAACAATTCATTTCCCTCGAAGCTTAGAATGGAAAGGGATTGCACAGTAATATCTCATTGAATATCATCTTTATGACTTTAGCACCTCAGTGGAAACAATATAGATGGTATACTTTCCTACAACATAGAAGAGTTATACCCAGACATCTAAAGAGACACTTGAATTAAATTATCGTTAGATGCATTTTAGAACGCCTTCTTGAGCCACTACAATAATATATGTGATTCAATGAAAGTTTGAACTCAATATCTACATCTCTGCAACTAAGTCCTTCACAAGCCCAAACTAACCCTTAGTTCATAAATCAATTACATAAATCCTTCGACATCAAGAAATTTCTATTGTGAATTATGTAACCACATAGAGCATAATACAACACAACACAATTCTCCCTAACTTGCCATGTGAAGAACAAGAAAAAGTAGCAATGCATCATGAAAAACCTCTGACTAATACACATTACACCTGGATTATTAATACAGATTCACATACCCATGAAATTCTAGTAATGACATATATTTCAATAATCAATTGGGTATTCCAATTTTTTCAGTTTTTACATATTCATTCATTTATTATTCCATAAAATATTTTTAGATAACAGTAAGAAATCCATAATTTAGTTATAGAGTTCTAAAAAGAAATCAAAAGATTGGTACAACTCCAAGGGAAACATCCCATACTTTAAAACTTTTTCTAAAGAAGATTATAATGTTGATGAAGCATTCTTATGCTTTTCCAAGACTGGGACAATGAATGGACCTAATCAAAAGGCTTTTAACATGTCATAGTCTCTCCCACTATCTTTAAACAATTTTAAATAAATAATGTAAGTAGTCGGTAAATAATAACTAGGATTTTATTCTTGAATTTCAGTTCATGTTTTAGAATTTGCGGAAGTATCACGGAAGGGTTCTCTCTAAGCTGCATGCAAACCAAGTGGTTGCTACATGCACTACATGATAACTTTTGGTTAGATTGCAGATCTCAAAAATGATGCATTGTGGGTGGTGGGTACTTGAAAAGGTAGGACCCACCTCACATGTCATTCTTTCAACGTATGTTGTTTTATTTTTAACATATAAGATTCTTTATATATCAGCCCTTATATGCAAGGTTGACTTTTTTATATAAATATCATATTTTGTAATTGTAATTGAATTTATAATAAAACATGTCATAGTGTCATGAGCCTTCTCTAAAGGCTCTAAATACATTGTATTTCACCTTGAATAATAATAAGCAACGTAGCCCAAAAATATCCTTGTGAATATAATATTCAACTTATAGCCAACATGTTTTCATAAAAAATATTTCCCTTCGAAGATGCTAAGTGTAAGTAGAGGATCCGTTTGAGATAAAATGAGAAAAAAATGTTTTCAAATCCAACCAAAAAGAGACTAACCATAATTATTTTTTATATTACTCAATATGCAAAACAACACTTCCTTAATAAAAAAATAAGTTAATTCCTTGTTTCAAAACAAGATAAAAAAAAAGACCAACCATAACATTTTTTATATTACTCTCAGTCACATGAAGCTTCCATGACAACATAAATGAATTTCACATAGATTTTTGAACCAACAACATTCAATTCCATTTTTAATGTAGATAGAAGATAACACCTCTTCATTCATGTAGTTGGGGCATGTTGTTAAAGGAACCTTGAAAACTTACAAAGTGGAATTGAAATGCAGAGACGAGGAAACATGGAAATGAAACCTATGAGTCAAAGGTGTTAATTAACAAACGTTTCTCTCTTCACATCAGAAATCCTCACCCTTACAATTCCTCCGGACAAAGATGAAACCAATCCTAATCATAGACAAAGATGAAGACAATGTAATTAATGCACATTAATTATTATATTTTAAAACGTTTACCCAAAACAAAGATAATGAAAAATAAATATAACATAATAAATGATTGAACAACTAACTTTTTACATCATATTTGCATCTTTGTACTTGAAATTTTTACATCATATTTACATCTATGTACTTCAACATTTTATAATACAACCTTTCATTTTATCTTCTCATGAAAAACTCACTTCTAAAATTTCTTTAATAGCTTCAAGATTTTATAATGCAACCTTTCATTTTACCTTCTCATAGAAAACTCTCTTTGAAATTTTAATGGCTTTTAACCCATGAACTATCACAATTCTTAATGCTAGTAAACAAATCCCCAAAAGAAGGTACTTGTTGCCCTGAAGCTTGTCTTGTTTAGTAAGAAAGCTCATCTTGTTTAGTAAGAAAGGTGTTATGAGTTCAAATTTCATTGAAAGCATTGATAATAATTTTTCAATTATTGTGTAAGTTTCTAAGTTTTACATTAAGAGTTAAAGGGAAGATCGAGCTATCCCGAAAATGATGTGTTATAGAAATAATTTGGTACTATGTGAGAGAGAGTTAAATCGACGAACTAAAGAGAACTAGGGTTGCAATAAATATTAATAAAAGTAGTTACTCTCAATATTAATAAAAGTGAGGTTTACAACTGAGCCAAGTTTGGGTAGATATCCTCCAAATATAATCAACTTCTTGTGGAACTATAGAAATGGCCATGATATTATTTAAACTCAAATCCAATAATACCTAATGTTAAAAATAATGACATAAGGTACATTTTATATTTTTTCGGACTTGTGTAACCATCGTAACCAATCACCTGTGGCCTTGGACATACAACTAGGCTATAAGAATAGTTGGTTGGGGAATTGTTCAATTTCAACAACGGTTGTCTATGGAAAACACAAACGAAACAAACAACACCCCCTTTTTTCTATGTTAAAAAATCATAAGTAAGCAAATAGAATGAAATATTGATGATCTCTTAGGCGAGATGAATGACCTAACGAACCAGAAACAACCCCTTGATCTCTTTTCCTAGTAACTTCAACCTTAAGACCCCAATTTATCATAAAAATCATAATTCAAATGTTGTTCCATTCTAAGTGTAGTAATTCAAGTTGGGTTGTGCCATTCTAAGTGTAGTGATTCAATTTGGCCTCTCAATTTATAGGGTTCAAACTCTTAGTATTTTTCTTAAAATCCTAAGTTTGGTTTTAGTAGTAGCAAATCATTATTCCCTTAATATATATACAAATGATTGAGATTGTAAATGACAAGGATCTAATATTGAAGACCAAATTCGTAGAATTAGAAATCGAGCAAGAATTTATAATAGGATTTTGTTTAAAATAAATAAATTAATATGAACTTCTTCTAAATATATGATACATACATTATGATATGCTAATCAATGTGTTATGTTTTTATTTTTCCAAGGATATACTCACAAGAAAATTCTTAAACATTTTTTTGCATTCATAGACAATACATAGCACAAACCTGTTGGTGCAAATTATGGTGCTTGATTTTGCAAGGACATTGAATGAGACATGCAATAAAGTTAGCCAACCAAGATAATTAACCTTGATACGTCTTGCATGAAGTTCAAATCCCTCAACCACTCGAGCTAACATAAATCTAGGCTTATCAATGTACTATCTATATAATCTAAATGTTATGTTTATCCAAATTAATATGTATGTAATTAAAATAACTATATTTTAAATAAAATCAAGAATTTAAAACCATTTATTTATTCATCATCATATTAAAAATTTTGTAATCTAAATAAAAAAATCTTAATTAATGAACCCCTCTCTATTTCTTTTAATGCTCTATTAAAACTATCCTTATTCCAAAACCTCATCTTCTCATTCATTCTCAAGGCCTCGGAGGAATCGAGTCATGTTACCTACTCCATTCATTTTTGTCTTCTTTCTCAGAGTAAAAACATTAATTCATATATTACCTCTTCTCATTCATTCTCAAGGCGTCGGAGGAATCGAGTCATGTTACCTACTCCATTCATTTTTGTCTTCTTTCCGAGAGTAAAAACATTAATTCATATATTAGAATAGCTCAAACACTTCCATATGCGAACAAGATGGAAATGGTAATAACGTGCATAGACTCTTTTATAGATCATCTTAACTATTTTCAACAAAAAAGAAAGGTTTTCTCAAAGCCTAGGGTTGAAGACATGTGTCATATGTTTAATAGTAATAAAGGATTGAAGACATGTGTCATATGTGTAATAGTAACAAATTAAAAGGGAAAACAAACATGTCCCAACTTTAATATAACGTTTAAAAATAAAAAAAACTCAAATTATAATGTATCAAAAATTTATAAGTTAGCATAGATTCATCTTAGATTTGGATTTTTAAAGTAATAAGTTTGTTATTAGGTTTTATTCAATTTTCTTGTTCCATGATATTTATGGGTATAATATAGATCTTTATCACTATACATTATGAAGGAATAGTTTTTGTATAATATGAATAATATCTTATTTTCTGGAAGATTTTAATAAATAGTTTTATAAATATTTATATTTTGTTTTATATGTGCAAATATATATATTTGTTTTTTTTAAGTTAGATTTTGTATTGATTTCTTGCAAAAAGTACAAATGTTTGAGAGTTTTTTAGTTACCTAGTATTGGTGTCTTATTGGGAAACCACCTTTGCCAGGCGTCCTGAGTCAAAGAGAGAAGGGAATGGTGCCAATTTGGGTAACCACCGTTGTCTAGAAGTCCAATTCATATATAAGGTTGGCTACGTGGCCACGCAGGGCCAAATGTCATATGCATAAAGACAGGAGATCTGCAGTGCCGCGCAGGGACATAATCTTGGCATTAAAAAAAAAAAAAAAGAGAAGAACACAGGAAGTATCAGTAACCTGGACCCCGATGCGGCTCCTTGTAGGTTTGTGGAGCCTGTGTCTTCCCCTTCTCTCGTTCCACCATGGCGCTTCTCAGGTCCTGCATGAATTCCATCATGTTATCGAATCGACGCCACTAGTCATGTTCTCGTGCTTGGACATCGTGCATGGCTGTTTTGATGTCTTCCAGATCCTTTTTTATGCTACTCAGTGTGGTCAAGAGCTCACTATCCCTGTTGGTAGAAGGAGAGGATGGAGAGGAAGGAGACAAGTG
>ML785848.1:83752-118043 GCA_009831015.1 Picea engelmannii | reverse complement strand
GTGGATGCTCCAAACACATGACGGGAGACAAAGGCAAGTTTCTATCTCTAAGTGAAAGAAAATCAGGAAACGTAACCTTTGGAAATGATGCTCCAGGGAAAATAAAGGGCAAAGGGATGGTGAGCTTAAGTAATGGAAAAGGATAATCCCAAGATGTTCTACTTGTGGATGGGATGAAACATAATCTGCTCAGTGTAAGTCAAATGTGTGACAGAGGATGCGAAGTGTTGTTCACATCCAAGGACTGCAAGATAAAGTCTGTAAACTCAGGACAAGTGGTGGCCAAAGGCATAAGGACAAAACATAATGTATATGTGATGAAAGAAAATAGATAAGAATGTCATCTAAGCAAACATGATGAAAGATGGCTATGGCATAGGAGACTTGGACATCTAAACTTTGACCACTTAATCAAACTCAAAAACCTCGAGGCAGTAAAAGATCTTCTGAGAATATCAAAGCCCCAAGATTCAATGTGTAAACCTTGTCAAGTAGGGAAGCAAAACATGACACAGTTTAAGTCCAAGAGCTTTACATCAACAGAGAAACCACTCCAACTAGTTCATATGGATTTATGTGGACCATCAAGACAGGAAGGCACAGGGAAAGAAAACTACTTCATGCTGATTATCGATGATTACTCCAGACTTACCTGGGTTGCCTTTCTCAAGGAAAAGGCTGAAGAATTTGAGAAGTTTAAAATATTTACGGCTTTAACTGAGACTCAAATAGGCAAGAGATTAAAGGCAGTAAGATCAGACCGGGGTGGAGAGTTTATGTCAAGAGACTTCAAGGAATTCTTCAATGAGCATGGGATCAAGAGAGAAGACACAATCCCAAGAACTCCACAACAAAATGGAGTTGTTGAGAGGCAAAACAGAATAGTGCAGGAAATGGCCAGGTCAATGATGAATGAGAATAACATTGGCCAAACCTACTGGGTAGAAGCAATACACACAGCAGTTCATGTTCTTAACAAAGCTCACCTCAGACCATAAAGTGACAAGACACCTTATGAACTGTGGTTTGGGAGACCTGCTTCAATTAAACACTTCAAAGTCTTTGGGAGTAAATGCTACATAAATAATACTGATGAGAACCTCGACAAATATGATGATAGGGCTGATAAAGGTATATTCTTATGTTCTGCTACAAATAGTAAAGGATATAGATGCTATAATAAGAGGCTGCATAAAATGGTTGACTGTATTGATGTAAAAGTTGATGAAGGAATCCCAACAAGAGAGATGTACAGTAATGAGTCTTCTACAAAAGACACAACTAAAGATGAAGATGAACAGGTCCAAGAATCAGAAAATGAAGACTCTGAATCAGATGAAGACTCAGACACTAAGACAGACTCAAATAAGCAATCAACTTCAAATTCCTCCTCCAGAATCATTCAAAATAATCATCTTGCAAGTCAGATAATTGGAGAAAAAGACAAAGGTGTACAAACCGGGAGAAAGCTAATAAAAAACACCAAACAGTTTCATATAGCCTTCATGTCCATGTTGGAACCCAAGAATTTTAATGAATCCAACAAAGATGACCACTGGGTTAAAGCAATGAATGATGAACTTGATCATATTGAGAAAAAAAATATGTGGGATATGGTTCAGAGACCGAAAGGTAAAAATATCATTGGTTCCAAATGGATCTTTAAGAACAAGTTGAATGAGCAGGGACAAGTTGTCAGGAACAAGGAAAGATTGGTCTGTAAAGGCTATGCTCAAATAGAAGGACTGGATTTTGACGAAACATTTGTGCCCGTAGCAAGGTTGGAAGCTATCCGAATATTTCTTGCCTATGCTTGTAATAAAAGGTTTAAAGTCCATCAAATGGATGTCAAGTCATCTTTTCTAAATGGAGATTTAAATGAAGAAGTATATATGGAACAACCAGAGGGTTTCGAGCTATCCGGTAACCCTGAATTAGTATGCAAGATGAAGAAATCTTTATATGGGTTAAAACAATCCCCTCGAGCCTGGTATCACAGACTGGATACGTATCTTAAAGACAAAGGGTTCAAGAGAGGAACAACTAACAACAATCTGTATATTAAAACAAAGGATAATAATTTGCTCATCATATTGGTCTATGTGGATGACATCATCTTCGGATGTAATAAGGATCCATTGGTACAATGGTTTACTTCTGCCATGGAATCTGAGTTTGAAATGTCCATGATAGGAGAACTACCATTTTTTCTTGGTCTGCAAATTACTCAGAGGTCTGAAGGGATGTTCATTTCTCAAGAAAAATATCTAAGAGAAATGTTGAAAAGGTTTCAAATGGAAGATTATAAACTGGTGGGCACACCTATGGTTACTAGATGCAAATTAAGAAAGGATGATGACTCACCTGATGTTGATCAACATTCATATAGGTCAATGATAGGCAGCCTGTTGTACATCACAACATCTCGCCCAGACATAATGCATGTTGTAGGAATGGTTGGAAGATATCAGTCTGCACATAAACAGAGTCACTTACTAGCTGTCAAAAGGATATTCAAGTATCTGAAAGAAACAATGACTTATGTTCTGTGGTATCCCAGAAATCAGAATTTTCGGTTAACTGCTTATTCAGATGCAAATTGGGCAAACTGTGTTGATGAGAGAAAAAGAACCACTAGAGGAGCATTCTTCCTGGGTGACTCATTAGTAGCATGGCTTAGTAAAAAGAAAGGTTCCATTTCTTTATCAACCACAAAGGCAGAGTACATTGTTGTTGCTACCTGTTTCACTCAGGTATTGTGGATGATTCAGACACTTGTAGACTTGGAGGTAAAATACGTTGCACCAATCCCAATTTATTGTGATAACACTAGTGCCATCGGTGTGTCTAAGAATCCTGTATTCCACTCCAAGACCAAGAATATTCCCATAAAATACCATTTTCTGAGAGAGAAAGTCACCAATCAGGTTGTTCAGGTTCAGTACATTCCAACCACAGAATAAATAGTAGACATTTTTACTAAACCCCTAGCTAACACCCCTTTTGAATATCTCTGACAGAAGCTATGAGTCATCTCGTTTCACACCTAAGAAAGTCCATCATGTTAGGGGGAGTCTTATATTGATTGCATATCTGATACCTCCTAAAAATACTGCAACAACTCAGGGGGAGCGTGCTTTCTTTGACATTGATGTCAAAGGGGGAGAAAAGGACAGGTCAAGGTGCCTTTGTTTCCATCAATGCCAAAGGGGAAGATTGTTGGCATGTTTTACAGGCAGAGTATTCTTGACATTGATGGCAAGATTAGAGTATGCATCGATGGAAAATTAGGGACAAAGTAAGCTCAGGAGGAACTAGCGCAGATTCGAACGCAGTGCTTAGGTGTGCTTCTTCATTTGATGGCAAACAAGCAGGCAAGGAAGACCAACAACGCAATGATGATTGAATGGAAAGATCGAAGTGTTGGTCAAAATCCATTTCAGAGTTTCGACTACCGGGAGTTAGAGATGTCAATAACTCCCACTATAGGAGTCCCAAAGTCGCGAAATGTGAAATTGCAATATAACCTAAACCATTGGATCAAGAACAAATCTAGACCATCGATCCAAGAAGAGGACGTGGTGAAAGATCATGATTTCGCTGACTGAAAATTCAAAGGAATGAAACGCTCCAACCTTTCAACTCATGAAGTCGCGAAATGTGAAATCCTGAAAACACGAAACAGGCGCACCACTCGGAGTTTTGAATACTGGGATTTCAGTTACTAGGATATGGAGATGTCAGAAACTCTCATCATCAAGAGTCTCGAAGTGTTGAAATGTGAAATCCTGAAAACCCAAAAAAGGCGCATCACTCGAAGAGTTGGATACCGGGATTTCGGTTACCGAGAGATGGAGATGTCAGAGACTCTCATCAACAGGAGTGCCGAAATCACGAAATGTGAAATGGCGAAATGATCTGAGTCGTTGGTTCTAGGAGATCGTGGAGCATTGATCCGACTCCATTTCAAAGTATTCGATACTAGGATTTCGGATACCAGGAGATGGAAATGACAAAGACTCTCGTCATAAAGAGTCCCGAAGTCACGAAATGATAAAAGAATCCACACCAGAGTTTCAGATACCTGGAGGTTGAGAGGTCAAGAGTCAGGACACTGCATCACAGGAGTCCCGAAATCGCGAAACCTGAAGTCGTGAAATGTGATTCACCGAAATTAGAAACGTTGGAGTATCGGACCGTTGATCTGACTCCATTTCGGAGTTTCAGATACCAGGACTTGGAGGTGTCAAGAACACTTCACCACAGGAATGCCGAAGTACCGAAATGCGAAATCGCGAAAAGCACTTTATGGATAAGCGCTTGGTCTTGGCCATGGTCACCACCTGTGGTCACATCGATAGAATATGGGGGAAGGAGATAGTGTAGACAAGCTCCTTTTCGGAGTTTCGTGGATCGCGAATGGGAGTGTCGAGACACTTGGTCACATGAATGTCGAATTGGCGAACGCCAAAATGCCAAAATGATTAAATGTCTATATAGGTGGTGGTCACCGCTGATAGTCACAGAAGAGGAAGGAGATAGCATAGTTGGGATCTATTTCAAGGTTCGCATTGTAACTACAAGGAAACTACTGATGGTTTCTGCCAAAGGTGTGGAAAAGACTTCTATGTAACAACCAGAGGAGCGGAAGAGTCTAAGGGAACCTTCCAGTGGAATGAGGACTAGCCATAGAGGCAATTGACAACTGGAAGAGTGTTTGAATCTTGTGACTGTAACATAGAGGTTAATCTCGACTGTGCCAAAGAAGACGATGAGTCTCATCTACCAGAGAGGATGAGAAATCTTAGCGTAACACCCAGTGATACTGGACACGTGGGTTCAATAGCCAGAGAAGCTGAAGAGTTGCCATGATGAATAGGAAAAGCACACGGCATGCAGACCATGCAGAACCACTACATACAGTGAATGCACAAGATGCACAGGGAGTATAAGAATGTGGGATAAAGAAGAGATTGAGGGTGGTTGCTGTGGTGAGGGATGCATCTATGAAGAAGGAGGTGGAGTGCAGTAGCTGAATGTGACAGAAGACAAAAGGTGCATTGAATGGGAATGGTGTATAAAGCACAAGAGGCAGAAGAACAGAAAATGGCAATGGAAGCGTGCAGAAAGATAGTGAGGAAGACAGAGCAGCGAAATCTTGCAGAACAATGATGAGACTGGTAAGCTGTTGTTGAACACTATATCACTGTAATAAGTCTCAGTAATTGATATTCATAAATCAGGGCGGTAGGGAGGTGCTAGGGAGGACTGGTGTCCTCAGAGGTTCAAGTGGGTGCTTGAACACAGGGAGTTGTAGCTTCCTTCTAGTTTGTGCTAGAGAAACCAAGGAGTTGGTGCTTCCTTCTAGTTGGTGCTAGAGAAACCAGGGAGTTGGTGCTTCCTTCTAGTGGGTGCTAGATAAAACAGAGAGTTGGTGCTCTCAGCAAGTTGCAGCTTGCAAAAACAAAGGTTGTAGCCTCACAATGAGTTGGAGTTTATATGTATGATCATGTATAAAATGTAAATAATAATTATCATATAAAGAAGAAGAGGTTTTTACCCTTTATGGGTTTCCTCGGGAAATATTTGTCTCTGTATATCTCATATATGTGACTGATGTTGAATGTGCCATTACTTATTTCTCTGCATTATTGTGATCATCATTGAGTTCCTTGTAACGAATTTAAAAGAAGCATAATTGTTTAAGCACGGTAACAACTGATTCACCCCCCCTCTCAGTTGTCCAACAAAAATTTGGGCCAATCAATCTATCAAAAGGAAATTTTGGCTATTCTTCATGCAGTGGATCTTTGGTGCCCTTATATATTGGGGAAACTCTTCCAAATTAAGACAGATCATCAGAGCCTCAAGTATTTTTTGGATCAATGTCTTTCATCCCTAGAGCAACAAAAATGGGTGACTAAGATATTTGGATATGATTATGAGATCATTTACAAGAAAGGCAAAGACAATGTGCTTGTTGATGCTATTTCAAGAAAATATGAAGATGAAGGGTCCATTTCTTCCCTCTCCTTCATTGTACTAGATTGGCTCCAAGTTATTTTCTAGGAATGGATATAAGATCCCAAAATCTCACGTCTTATCCAAAAATTGCAAGACAATTCTCTAGTTTCCCTAGGGTAATCTTGGCACAATGATGATCGTTGCTACAAAAACCGTTTGTATTTAAGTAAACAGACACAACTTAAATCCATGATTCTTTTTGAGCTTCATCCTACACCCACATCTAGGCACTCAGGGGTTACCAAAACCTATGACAGGGTCAAACGCTCTTTTTTCTAGTATGGTATGAAATAGCACATTCACACTTTTGTAGCAGAATGTGATGTTTGTCAATGAAGAAAGGGAGAAACAGTCAAATCCCCAGACACACTACATCCACTCTCTATTCCACCTTCTATTTGGAGGAATATCTCTATGGATATCATTGTTGGTTTACCTAAATCGGGAAATAATTCAGCCATCATGGTGGTAAATGATTCTCTTTCCAAGTATGATCATTTATGTGCTCTTCAACACCCATTTACTGCCTCCACTTTAGATCAATGTTTCATGGATCATATCTTCAATCTCCATGGCATGCATCATTCTATTGTTTCTGCCAGAGATCCCACTTTCACCAACAATTTTTGGCAAGAACTGTTTAGGCTACAGGGAACCCAATTGCCTCTCAACATCGCCTATAAACCCAAGAATGATGGTCAAACTGAATTTGTAAACAAGTGTTTGGAAACATATTTGAGGAGTTTTTCATTTGAAAGGAAAAATCAGTGGGCTCAATGGTTACCCCTAGCTGAATGGTGGTACAACACTAATGTCCATACAACTACTCGCATGACTCCTTTTGAAGGAGTATATAGAAAAAATTCACCTCTAGTTCTCTCATATATTAAAGGCATCTTGAAGGTCTAGGTGGTTGACTAAACTCTTACAGTTCAAGACGATATTCTTTGTACCCTCAAAGAGAATTTGTTCATGGCTCAGAATCACATGAAGCAACAAGAATATCAAGGTCGATCAGAATGTCAATTTGTTGAATGGGACCATGTGTTTCCTCGACAACAACCTTATAAGTAGACTTCACTCAAGGATAAATTTTATGGTCCTTATACAGTTCTCAAGTGTGTGGGACAGGTGGCCTATCATTTAGCTTTACTAAGTCATTCTAAGCTCCATATTGTTTTTCATGTTTCCGACTTAAAGAAGGTGATTAGAACTAAGTTCCAAACTTAAACCAGTCTTCCCGAGTTGAATCAAGAAGGATCCATCTAGTTGCAACCACAAGCAGTCTTGCACCAACGTGAGCGTCATCTCCGTCAGTGCACCATCAAGGAACTTTTAGTACAGTGGAAAGATACAACTCCAACAAATGCCACTTGGGAGCCAACTACCATTATGCAACAATTTCCTCATCTCAAACCTTAAGGGAAAGTTTTTTTTTGAAGAGGGAGAGCATGTTAGGGACTTAACCTCCCTAACCGCTCACGTAGGTAGAATAATATATTTTCCATGTAATAAAGGCCAATATTAATAAGTTCTACTAATAAGGAAGAATAAGTCAAATGTAAGAAGACCTAATAGAAGATTCTGCTTTTAGAAGATATTCCTCTAGCTTGTTCTTTTATTAGATATATTTATTATAAATAGGATTCGAGGGATGAGAAGTTTTGTCTTGAGAATTATTGTAATAGAGCACTACTCAGTTGGAGGTTTCCCCCTCGAAGAGGAAAGTGAACATTGTTTCCTATCAATAAAGGTATTATTTTGGTGTTGTGGTTTCATCTATTGTGTTGTTCTGCTATTATTCTCTGCAATATTTCTATTTTCAACTACTATAATAGATATGGTACCTTACAAACGTAAAATATAATTGTATCAGACTACTAAAGAAGTGCCCCATGATAGGTAATTAGGTAATTGAATTTATTTATGTGCAATATAGAATTAATGAACTAGAATGGCTTTAAAAGTGTAAGTTTAACTATGATAGGGATATTATGTCCATCAACTCCATGGTTTATTACGAAATCTCATCATGGTATCTATTCCATAGAGTATTAGGATATTTATACACATTTATAGAAGGAATGAAAAAATTCTCCAATCCTTAGATAACTAGAGGGTAGCTCAAAGTTGAACTATAACATGATACTAAATAATTTATCCTTGGATAATGTTAAAAGGGAAGGGATAGTTTTTTTTTCGTGCGATTTAGAATTGATGAATTAGAATGTATTTAAGAGTGTAAGGTTAAGGATGATCATGGGCTAAGATGTCCATTAATATCATGGAGTATTAGGTTGTATATTAGAGAAATCTCCATGAAATTATACATAGTTAATGAATCATAATGATTTTTAAAAACAAATATTATTAATGGAATGAGATATGCTACAATACAAACAAAAAATCTTTTGGAAATTATTCTAAAATTCAACAATTAATAATCTCCAATGAAATTATCCACATTTAATAAATCATATGAAATTATTCATAGTTAATAAATCATAATGATTTTAGAATCAAATATTAATAATGGAATGAGATATAATACAATCTAAACAAAACCATTTTTTTTTTAAATTACTCTAAAAATAACCATTAATGAAATCCATTATTTTTCAAATCCTAATTTAATTCATGGTTGGAGATTTTCTTCATCCACTAACAAAAAAAACTCTAAAAACATTATTAAATAACCTACACAATAATTCATAATAAATTAAATATCACAATTTATTAATATTGCAATATTGAATTTAACAACAACTAACCAAAAAAATGTTGAAAATGTTATTGAATAACCTACACAATAATTCGAAATTGGCGGGGACAAAAAATCCAGCCATGTTAAAAGTTGGTGTGGCTCATGTTGGATGCGATCTCTGGGTGATTTTGACATCTTAGATACTCCTAAATCATAGTTTCTCAACTACAGGCTAGTCCCACAAATCACGGACAAACTAACAAATAAAATAAAAACCTACACAATAATTCATAATAAATTAAATATCACAATTTATTAATATTACAATATTGAATTTATCAAAAGATACACCCCCAATAGAAAATATCAATATACAAACATCATTTATGAAAATTGCAATATTCAGATGAAATTTCTCAAATACCAACTCAATGGAAAATGGTCACAAATCTAAACAAATTTCTAATAAGTCTTATTTATCTACATCTCTCATAATAATCAACGCAAGCTCTGAGGTGAGAAAAATCATACCAACTAAATGGTAAATGGTCACGAATCCAAACAAATTTCTAGTATTTCTTCCTTATCTGCATCTTCCATAATAATCAAGGCGAGCTCTAAGGTGAGATAAATCATAGATGAGCAACCAAAATAATACTATTATAGTAAAGGTAGAAACATAAACAAAAATACAAGAGGTAATTTTAAGCATAATATAAAATCCATCAACAATAAGTGGATGTCTCTATAGTATTATTTATTTTCGAGGGAATTTTTTTAATATTAGTAGAAATCATATCATATACAATTAGTATATACACTTGAAAACCATACTACAGGGGAACTAATAAGTGGAAATGGCATGTGGGAAACATATTTTAAAAAAATTATATTAAATAAAAAATAGAGTAAAAAATTAAAATCATTTAATAATTATAAGAGAAATTATAAGGTTTAAAGGGGTTGGATTTAATGGTGGAAAGGGAGGGTTTTTTCATCATTGGGAAGGTTCAATTTTTGTGAGGGTTTTATCTGGAGCCATTGGGGCACCTTGAGGTAGTGGTTTAACGTGTGGTTGCACCCAGAGACACTATATTAAATGGGATCATGACCCGTGCACACATAAGTGCATCAAATGTCACCCTCATGTCCTTCAAATTTTAGGTCTTGGATGGGGTTCCACGTAGCAGAAGGAGGCCACAAAACCCTCCCATGATTTCTGCCATAAATATGGCTAGTCGTCATCCCTCACCTCAGTCTTGAATGGGGGGTGACCTTAATTACTTGCAGAGGAAGGGAGGACAATTCCCTCACGTCAGGTTAATGGTGGTCTTGTGGATTAATGCTAGGAGGTGGGGGACTACAAAAATCATGTCCACCCCTTGGATATCTCTCCCGCTCAGCCCTGGCTTGCACTATTTCTCCTTCTAGCTCTGTCACCTTACTCGCTCTGAGAATTGGGTTATTTCGCAGTGAGTTCTCCTAGTTGTAATTGAGTGGATTCT
Organism: Picea engelmannii; assembly: GCA_009831015.1. Lineage (NCBI taxonomy): Eukaryota > Viridiplantae > Streptophyta > Pinopsida > Pinales > Pinaceae > Picea > Picea engelmannii. Next base: position 107,810 of record ML785848.1, on the reverse strand, counting down.
TTTCCCCATTGGATCATCCATGCCGAGATAGAGAGGAAAGATGAGATGTGGACCTTCTTGGTATAGTTATGCTTCCCGACAGAGACGCTTGCATCAACTAGAATGGGCCCTGTCCATTTCCAGGACTCACTGCACTGCGAGGCCACGAACTCCACCAATGCCCTACGTCGAGGAGGAATTCTCGGAGGAACCTATCCAGGTTCCACAAGAATACCTCCTCTACATGGTCCCGGATGATTACTTGTGCCCCAACACCAACAAATCTAATACAGGTACTCACGCTACCATGGAAGGTGTTGTTATCACTCCAGGAAACTCTCCTAGGCTGTAAGTCAGAGATGCCTGATAACTAACTCTTTTTGGGAAATATTTTCTTAATAATTGATGTGGTTTTTGGATCAAGATGAATATCTAGGGACTGGACTGTGTGTTTAAGACTGTCTAGAGATATCAAATATCACAAGGCCTTCTAGGAATGCAATCAGACAAGGTTTGATTAAATGGAAGAGAAGATAGCTCATGAACCAGATTATACTCATATAAAACAAGCACAATGGGTTTAAGAACTAAAGAAATAACTTATGATTATTAACTTAATCAATCGGCTAGTGAGATGACAGTCACATGAAAATTGAATAAGCGCCAATAAAGAAATCATTCACTCATAAGATATCAGAGAACAGAAAAGAAAAAGTCTGACAACACAATTGAAGGAAGCTTGCAATGTTTCATATATTAAGAATAAGTCTCTTGGTTACAGTAGCAGCATGTAGAACCCAAAATCGAACCCTTTAGTGCTCCAAATGTCTTTGGCTTTATAGCCTTTTACAATCAGTTTCAGATCCTAAAACAATGGATCTGATATTCTAAAAATAGAAAGTCAAAACTAATTCCCAAAAGATAAGGAGAGATCCTCAAGACGAGGTCAACCTCTATCTTTTGGTCTTCAAACATTGGTTGAAAGTTGATGAAGTGTAGCCTAGCCTTCCAAGGCTCTTTGATCTGTTCCTTTGAAAGTGGAATTCGAATTTGATGATGTGTGCCAAAAATCTCTATCATTTTTCCCTTGAAAATCACCAAATCTAGTCAAAAAATCCCCTTTTGACTTTCATCTCGAAGAATGGCCTTCATATTTTGATTTGATAATTCATAACCAACTTATTGAAGAAGAATCCAAACCATTCAAACCTAAAAACAAATTATCTGGGCGAAAATTTGGCTATTCTGGCCGTGACAGGCTTTCAACAACTAACTTACCCGAAAATCTGCTCCTTAGCTGCTGAAAGGCGGAGCTTTCAACAGCTAACTAGTCATAATTCTGCCTGCTACGCTGGTGAAAGCGCAGAGTTTTTAAAAATCCAATTTCTTATTCATGGAGAGTCCATTTTGCATGCTTAAATAGTCGATCGACATCTACGAATCCTAAGCTTTCCAATGGTGCTTTCAGATCTTCATTTGGAGCTCGGAAAGCTAGTCAAATATTCCCTACAAGATTAGGCATTGTTCTTTCAAAAATGTCGGTGCGTTTTTTATTGCTAACAGGTGCCACACACATTGTTCAGGAGGAATTCACGGAGAAACTACTCCACATGACTCCAGGTGCTTACGTCTAGGACAAGACCAGTGAAGAGGATGCAGGAGCTCTGATGGACAAGGATGGAGCCAACGACACTACGCAGGAGAACTTCCCCATCTTGTCGCCTCCACCGCTGAATGTAATTCCAGAATTTGACCCAGCTCCCTCTAGTCTCTTCAGCCCGGTGTAGCTAGAGCTCATTTTCGATCTCAGAAGCTACATGGTGGACCAGCTTCATCAGGACACCATCATCAACAAGCAGATTGATATTATATTCGACGCATTCTCGAATGCACTGACCAAGCAGTGATGCCCGACCTGTGCACAACCCTTCGTGCTACAACCTAGCGACGACACTCTCCCTGGAGCTTCGAACGATAGATCCCATGGTGCAAATGATTAATTTCTTGTTATTCTGCACTAGTAGGCTTCATAATTCTTGTCTATTTTTCTTTTTTCAGAAGTTGTTAGTTTGTTCTAGCTTGCAAAGACAGCTCTGTGAGGACAATCCTCTGCCACCTGCTCTGGTTTCCAATTGGCAGAGCAAGTAGCAAATGGTTTTTTGTATGAAAGTATAATAGGCGGCCACCTGTTCCAGTTTCCACTAGTTTGTCGAAACAGGTGGTAGACCAATGACATATGTCTTTTTTGTACAGTAACACCACAATAATAGGATTTACCCTTTTTTTTATTTACAAAAAAAAAAGTAGAATTATAAGTTATATATAAAAAATATATCATGAATATTATTATCATCTATTAATTAATGATTTCATAATTTATAACCTAAATTATTAAGATATAGATATGAATCTAGATCTGGATTCACCAAATTTTAAAATACAAGGATCCAAATATGATGGAAAAACAACAAGCATAAAAACAATATAACAATATTTTTATAATAAAGAAAAATATAGATACGAATTAAAAACATGTAAGAACTAGAACGATAAGATATATCCAAAAAAGAGAGCTCGCGTGCATATTATTAGCCATCCATGCACCATAAGTGGTAACTGAATAATTTATAACCATCATTTATAACTTAATATAAATAATTTATAACATCATTTATAATTGATAATTTTGAAGACTATTTCAACGTAAACATGAAATGGGTCATAGCAAAATTTTGTGAGCCACATCCAACATATCCATATCAACTTTGAATAAAGTGGTTTTCTTGAAGACTAGAAAAACGTTAAGGATAGCACATAAGGGTAAATCAAACCTTAACAACAAAACCTTGACCATAATGATAGATTAAACCTTTAGAATATACCTTAATATATAAAACCTTGAAGACTAGAAAAACGTTAAGGATAGCACATAAGGGTAAATCAAACCTTAACAACAAAACCTTGACCATAATGATAGATTAAACCTTTAGAATATACCTTAATATATAAAACCTTGATAGTGGATGTTGGAATAAGGATACATTAAACCTTGACTAGGAATGGGTTTTAAGGTTTTGGACTTTAAGAGTTTAGGGTTTTGAAAGTTTTTCATTAAAAAACAATTTTTAGAGGATCGGTGGTTAAAAAAGAATTGGAATTTTTAGGATCTGTTTCAAAATTTTAAGATTTGTTTCATTTCTAAGGGATCCATTTCATAGGCTCATTTCATAGGTTCAAGCCCTATTTTCTACTATAAGGAATATGATTCTATGATGTATCCTAAGTGTATTCTAAAACATTTAAAATATGATGTATCCTAAGTGTATTCTAAAACATTTAAACTAAATTCATGAATCAAAAAATCTTACACACTCGGGTGATGGAATCAGTAAGATAAAGATAAATTATATGATTACTTAAAAGACTCTTGGCACAAGTTTCATAGGGACCCAAAATTTTAGAGGGTGACTAAAGGACATGATAATAAATTGTCTAAAAATTCATAAAGTTCAACTTCTAAGACTCTTGTGAGTTAAATGGCATGCCAAGATTTTTTTATTATCTATAATTAAGGTATTGAAGACCAATTTCTATCGGTATATGAAATATATATGAACTCCTTACAATTTCTATGTGATAGTAGTTCACATTAATGATTTTGGCCACATTTTGAGTAACTATTGTTGTGATGTTTCATAGGTTATAAAATCTAAGTAAAATCTAAGTAGTAGTTCTTACATTCCATGGTCCCAACAAGCTTAGAAGGATGAGACTCAACTGAACACTTTACCTTTTCTCTAATATTTGTTCCACCCCCACCATCATATATGAGGTGTGGGTGGGGAAAATATTAGAGAAAATGTAAATACATTTTCTCTAATATTTTCCCCACCCCACCCTACCCCACCCCACCCTTATATATGAGGGTAGGGGTAGGGAAAATATTAGAGAAAATGTAAATCTTACAAATCTTTTCATGGCAATAAATTCCAAATTACCATTTAAAAATAAAAATATTTCTTTTTGGGAAAATGTTTGAATATTTGATTGTTACTGTTGGATCCGCCTTCTTCTAAATAAGTGAGATGTTATACTTAAGCCCAAAAAAGCTAGTGTCGGGATTTTGTTTATTTTGTGATGCTACCCACTGAATCTTTAGTATCCCAACAGATGAAATGGCGATAGCAGTTTTAAAGTTTACCTAGGTTAGTGTCAAGAGTAAATCACTTTAAGCCTTAGTTAAGCACTATCGTGATTTTGCGACTCGATGATCGCTCTCTCAAAAAGAAGTACCTTCATAGCTCTGAGTCGTGAAGTTGCGATATTCATTAATTAAGCATGGGTTAATTAAGATCTTAAGTCAGATCACGAGTAATCAACTAATTCACATCATCGCGATTTCGGGTTTTGGGGCTCAAAGGCTAGGAGTGAAATCTTCCGATATGGCGAACGCCGAAAAGGGGGTATTAAAGACTAAAACACACTTAATTAAAGGAGCTAAACTGGATTAATCAACACATTAAGCAACCTTTAACACGCACCGTCTACGGAGTAAGTTTTAAATGTTTTTGCATTTTTTCGTGTTACGACTCGTCAAACATTTATGGCATTTATTTGAACTACGGTGAGGTGACAGATAGTAGGATCTCGTTTTTACTTCCGGTCATGGTTCATACATTGTTTCCGATACCTCACCCGTAAGTATTAATTCTATCAAGACATGGTCATACGTTTCCAACATCCTACAAAACGAGTCGATAAACTGTTCGGATGATTCTAGCGACAACGAAAAGGATGATTTATCAACCAAATACAAAATCGTCGCTCAAGCAGAGATGCATGAAATAACAGTGAGGCCCCAGCTTCTTCCCTATTGTGATATGATTAGGTGGGCGTTGGACCATGTGGACATCCCGACCAGGACGATTATCATCGAACAAAAGGTGATGATTGGTACCTTCAGGCTAGAACATTTGCCGGCAATGTATAAACTATCACCCACGTTGAACCTCACTCACAATGCCGAATTCCTAGAAGGTTTTAAGAAGAAGGAGTGCGAGCAGTATGCAAAAATTTTATCCGATCTGATCAAAGATTGGGTCTCACACCCCGCGAAATTCAGGGCTGACGCTAACAAGATCTATTCAATCTCTTCCTTGGAGCCACAGTTCAAGTACATAGTGATGATGACCTGCAGGTTGTATGGGAAGGAAGACACTACCCATTTTTTCCTCCCATGGGTGCCACTCATTCATACATTCGTTGAGGGTTTCTCCTTCGACTAGGCCAAACTGTTGTCGGATAGTCTGACGAGTCGAATTAATGAATATCAAGCACAAAGAGTGAGTAAGAAAGCAACTTTGTTCTTTATGTCTGCATACATCATGGATGCCATCTGCTTCATGACACCCTTCCCACTAATGAACTAGAGTTGGGCTCCATCTAATACAGAGCCTATTCATGTCTATCACTCAAAGATTTGGGAGGATAAGGCCAAATAATTCATCTACAAGATCTTCAACTGGGTAATGGTGCCATTGCATATCGCCATCTTTGGCCAGCTGCCTCCCAGGATGTCAGATAGCGTCGCGACCAACCTAATCAGCGTGGAAGATTGGTATCTAGAGGTAGAATTTTCGTATATCAGGGTTTTCGACATCTCTGTCCCTCCATATGCTCTACCACTATTCTTGCCAGATAAGCTATTGTGTCACGAGATCGTCAGACATACTGTGCTCGGTGGAATAAGCAAAGAGCTCAAAGGAGTATAAAAAAAGGTATGGCTTCCCTTCCCTATTCATATTGGTGCGTATTCCTTGTTAGATTTTGGCCATGCCAAAGCCGAGGCTACGACTTTAGAAGAAATGAAGTTGGTGGATATTGAGTTCAAGAAGCATGACCCTAGTAAGGTTGTGAGCAATCCCCTGGCAAGTTGCGGCCTGAAGAGATATGAACATGAGGATTCTCCTCATGATCAAATATTTCAGGGTGCGAGGTCCTTCTCTGAAGTCCTAAGTCGGATCCAAGCCCTGCCACCCAGAGATATGGCCGATTTTTTGAAATTCTAGGAGAATCGACGGAGTTGTTTGCCCCAAATTTTATAGGGTGAAGACCCAAAGATTCTAGTTACAAAGAAGACGAAAGAAAAAGGTGCAAAGGACTCAAGTCCTAACAGGGATAGGAACCAAGGGAAAACAGGGGAGGCTGGAACCTCAAAGTAAGGAGCCAAAGTCCCCCACAAGAAGGAAGGAAAGACCAAAAAGGGTATGCCAAGAAAGTAGGCCCAAGGCCAAGTAGAGATACCCTCGCAAGTATCGGGCGACTCATTGTCACTCACATCAAACAAGCCGGTCACAGAGGTCACCCCGAAACAAATATCCAAGGAAATCGACAGTCTAATTGCTATTATCACACCCTTACAATTCACAAAGGGGAATCCTGATGCGGGGTGGATTTTCAATGAAGAACTGACACCCATTTCTGTAGAGTAGCTACCTCCTAATGAATTTTTCTTTGATAAAAAAAGAAAGGCCATGGTGAGTCAAGAATTATATCAAAAAGAGGGCGTAATGGCTAAAAAATTTAAAATTATGACTGATGGGAAGGCCATGAAAGAGGAATAATTCATAGAAGAGATATCCAGGACACTAGGGTCTTATGCTACAACCAATCAATACTCAGTTGGGACTTTGAAGGCCCATTTGAAACGAAAGAACCTCCTGATCATTAAATTGGAAGCTAAAGTGGCTACTGCTGAAGAAAATGCCAAGGACGAGGTGAGAAAAATCCTCGAGCAAGCCCGAAAAGAAGATCTATAGGAGATCGAGAAACTTAGATCCGACCTTGAGCAGGTGCGCCAGTCGGTGCAAATTAGCCAAATGTAGGTAAGACAGTAAGGGAAAAAAATTATTGAATTACAATCGAAGTTGGATGTTTCCGAGAATTAGGTTTTAGACATAAAAATGTTCAGATCCCAAGCTGCCAAAATCCAACAGAAGGTATTAGCGGCTCAACAAGAATTGCTTGTAAAAGTAGGAACCATTTAGAACCAATTTCAGATGATAGATCAAGGGTTAGAAAGTATTTATTTGAGGGAAAAATAAGTTGTGGAAGCTTGAGTTTCTTTCCAAGACATTATTATAGCTACGACAAAGATAGATATGGTCGACAACTCCAAATTATCCATCACAGAAAAAACTAGAGGGAATATCTTGCTGAAGTTCTGGGAGAATAATATATCAGAAAGAAAGGGGAGAGCTAATGAAGTGATGAATTCTTGTGAGGAAACATTCACCTTGATAAGTAAAAGTTTGCTAGACCTTGATAAGGAAAGAAATGCTGGGATGCTGGGCAAAATAAATATAGCTAAACACTTTCTAGACATCAAAGAAAACGTGGAGAAAGAGCAAGCATAGATATCCCAGATAAGACAGGTCGATATGGTCCAAGTGGACAAATGGCTAGTACAACCAAGTTTGCAATTATGCTCTATCATCATGGAAGACCGACAAGTAGGGAAAAGGTTGCCACAACTGGCGAGGAGTTGTTACACCTTTGAAGCAAGCAACCAAGCAGAGCCCTTCAGGTTGATAGCCCATTTGGTGGAGAGGTGTGTCATTTGCATCGAGCAGGCGAAGGGGCAGGTTTTTGGTGCTAAACAATGACAGATGTCAACCCGTTCTATTTCTATATCTAGAAGGGTTGAGGAAGAAAGGTGCCCCGCCCTTATGAGGGAAGACAAAGATGAGGAGATGAAATGCTCCAATTTTCCATTTGTAACTGACAGGTTTCCAGAACGATCAAAATTCTAGATGTTCAGAAGTTTGTTTATATAAAGGAAAGATTGTAATAGAAGAGGCTTTTTGGCGAGTGGTAGATTGTAATAGAGAAAGTTCTTTTAAGCCAGGATTAATACAAAGTGAATTGAAGACTCCATATTTCGTCAAGATTGAGTTATCTGTTTTTCCTCTGTATTTCATGCTTCATCTCATTTTTTACATATATGTGTTTGATGAATGTTTTAGCTGCAATTTAGTATAACTTCTACTGTGGTGATCAAGTTCTAGGTATCTATTTATTTACAGTTTCTCCTCTGTATCGGCTACTAGTAGGTACAAGACCTGTGAATTATTTAGATCTCTACATTATATGCTTTCATCAAGTTGTTCCTGTCTTTTCTTCTTCTTCCATAGCATGGGATTCCTCTGAAATTGATGCCCCACATTGTTGACAACTCTATGTTTTCACACTCGGTTTCAAGATTTTAAACCTAGTTATGGAAAACGACCTTCGTTTTCGTTAAACCTTCGATTGTCTTCACTAAATTTTCCCTGTATAATCTAAAGTTGAGATAAGCACTTTAAAACATCCACCTTCTTTTAAATCTTTGTTCTCCCCATGACTGTACCCGTCGTAAGATAGCCCAACATCGAACCTGGTCTATCGGATAAAACTAGAATTGCTTTGAATATTTTCGATACCATACTTAAGACCACCACCACCTAAACAGAGCTCGAACGTTCATGGGCCGCCATCGAGCGGGATATCAACATTCAAGAATATTTGGAAGCTAGACAAAGACAACTTAGAGATTGGCCATAGATTCATCCCCTGAAGTTGTTTCTTCCCCTTCCTTTTCTTCCACTTTTTTTAGATGCTTAGACTCTACACTTTATAGCCTTAAGTGTAGACTTAGGAACAACATCTTACTGACGCCATTGTCGGGGACGGAGAATCGTAGTCACTTTCCCCTGAGAAAATGACATTTCCAGGTTTCATTTTTTTGATAGTGAGAAAAGAGTGAACACCTTGGTAAGGATAAACCTTCATCATTCACTTGGTGACTCCACTCTTAAGTAAGCTAACATCCTTTCGGAAGAACACCAGACAAAACCCATATGCCAAACAAACAGTGTCAGTTTCTGACCCTGAAAAAATACTAAGACCAAGGGGTCTTTTTAAACAAAACATGGTTTCATATCAACCCAAGTCTAATCAGTCTAAAGATAAGACCTCTTTTGAACCTTCATCCTTGAGAGAACTTCCTCTCTGGAAAATATCGGACAATGCCGTAAAAAACAAGACCTCTTCGACTACCTCTTACATTACGAAGGGTGACACGCCTGCCTCAAAACGCATCCCTATTGATATCCCATCGACTCTCAATATAAACCCCTCCGACACTCCAGGCCTTGAAGAAGTTTCCACGTACATGGATTCGACACCGGTGGGTTCTCCCATTTACATATCCTGCAAGTCGGAGGAGATGAGTCCACGTATACCTTCTTCCCCTTTTTCATCTTTCACCTCCCCTGGTAAAACGTTTCTCTATTTTTCCCCTTTCCACCCCGAGGAAGCTAGAGAATCGCTATAGATCTTCGCCAACCCTCTTTACAACGCTCTGATTTCCTCTCCTAGGTTATCCATGGTTGCCACCGGAGGAGGATCAGGGAGAATAGGAGGACAAGGCCATCAACCGCCTCCCAGGGTTTTCACCAAAGTAGCTGCTAGATACGCCCCCTTGGTCCTTCCAATACTTCTCCATGACTTACCTGAAAACTATATGAAAAACTTACCCAAGTTCACAGCAGAAGGGGATCTAACTGCAGCTGAGCATATCAATTGTTTTGATCAATTCGTCGATATTCTAGGTCTCGAGCATGAGGACATGTATTCTCGATTGTTTGTCCAAACCTTCGAGGGACAGGTAAGAACTTGGTTTCGGAGCCTTCCCCCAGGTTCAATCATATCCTACGATGTTCTAGAAGACCTCTTTCTCAAACAATGGGGCGAAAGAAAGGATCATTTATACTATTTGACCGAGTTCGGGTCTTTAAAGAAAAAGGGATTTGAAACTATTATGGAATTTGTCCAAAGGTTTAACAAGTTATATAATAAGATCCCTATTGAAGTTAAACCGTCTCAACCCGCCACCAAAGTAACTTTCGAAGGAGATTTTGAACCCGATTTCGCTCTACTATTAAGAGAAAGGAGAGGGGCCGACCTAAACCGAATGCAAGATGATGTTGTCGAAATTGAGTCAAACATGATGGCTTTGGGTAAATTAAAAATGAAAATTGAGACAGGAAATAGGGAAACTAGACATCTTAGAGAACAAGCAAGCCCCTCTGGATCTAGAATATCCTCAGATGACAAAATGAATGACATGGCTAGGATAATAAAATAACTATCAAACAAAATCTCAAGAATGGAGCTAGATCAATCCAAAGCCGATCAATTCGTTAAGAGAGAATTCAGGAGAAATCCCAATCCCCAGTTCCAACCAAGACAAATTAAAAATGAAGACCAAAAGATCCAAGCACCTCTAAAAAATGAAAATGTTATAGGGGGAAATGATATGAAAGAGTTCAAAGACTTGGAAGAAGACATAAACAATTTAAGTGACGACTGTGTACAACCTCACTTGACCAAACAAGATTATGAGAAGTCCCTGAACATGGAACAATCATCGGTCGAAGACAATAACCTAAACGACGTTGATGATTTTGCTTATCAAGGAATCGCTGAACTCCAGCACAAGTACAATATGAGGCCCAGAAACAAGCATGTGTTGACTACGCAACCCAAGAAAATTTTACCTAGGGGCGAAATATATGAGCCCGTCCAGAAAGAGACCTAGATGTAAAATAACATAGGGGTAGATTCGCAGAATACCAACATAAAAGGGACCAAAGCCCAAGCGAGAAAAAATAAGGCAGCTGAAACGCGGACACCCGAAACCCGAAACACTGAAAATAAAACAGTGCTACTAAATAAAGTGGATAGGAAGGAATCTGATATTTCAGCCAAGGAAATGGATAAAATTGCAGGAGTTTTCTGCCTAGAAAGCGAGATAAAAAAGATCAAGATACCCATACCTTTGGTCGAGTTGGCAAAGAATCTTGTGTACTGAAAACAAATAACCAAGATGATAAATTTTTCAGATCTGGAGAGTCAGTCCGACGTAATAAATATGGAAGATGACAAGCCTAATATCATTTTTGGTCCACATTTTGAAGGTGCCAAAGATACTGTCACCCCTTTCTATATTACCCTAAAAGTGCATGATCGACTGTTTCATAATTGCATGATGGACTCTGGGACCTCTCATAATGTAATGCCCAAATCTATTATGGATAGACTAGGCCTTGAAATCACCAGACCCTATGGAGATCTTTACTCATTCGATTCAAGGATATTTAAGTGCATGGGCATGATCAAAGATTTAGTAGTCACTCTTGCCCAGATTCCGGTGAAAAATGTTCTAATGGACATAGTTGTCGCCGATATAGCCTCAAAGTATGGTTTACTATTATCCAGATCTTAGGGAGCCAATCTCGGGGGATCCCTTCAGCTGGATATGACCTACGCCACAATCCCTGTTTTTGGTGGACAATTCACATGGTTATATAGGGAAACACGGTTGGCATATACGATAAGTGATCCAAGAAATCCTAACAATTACCCTGTTTACATCATCGATCAAGACCTAGGAAATTGCATTTTGTCCTTTGACAATACTGAAGATAATTGTACAGAATAAAGTGACATTGATGAAATCAAAACCGAAAAAACAACTAAAAATGTGTACATCACTGGAATTTGGAAAATGTTCTTTGATGGTGCTTCATCGTACGAAGGAGCAGGTGTGGGAGTGCTTTTCGTAGCACCTGAAAATGAATTTGTCATTCCCTTCTCTTATAGGCTACAGTGGGACGTAGACTGCACAAACAACGTTTGCGAATATGAAGCTCTAGTCCTGGGTCTGGAAGCTGCTAAGAAGCTAAACATAAGGAACTTATAGGTCTATGGAGATGATAAACTAATTGTGAAGTAGGTAAATCGAAAATATCAGGCCAAGCACCCAAGACTGAAGTCCTACAGAAATTGCGCCTCGGATCTAATGGAAAATTTATTTTCATCAGTAAAGGTTCATTTCATCCCACGATCCAAAAACCAACAGGCCGATTCACTGGCCAAATATGCTTCGACTTTTGCACCCCCTACTACTTTCAAATTAAAATACCACATAGAGGTAAGGTACAGACCATCCATACCAAACAACATACAACATTGGCAGGTTCTCGAAGATGATGAACAGATCGGAAAGTTCCTGAAAATGGTGGGTGATTTCTCCGAAACCCACATTGACCAAGAAAACCAAAACCATCATACTTGGATTATGCAGGAAGGGGAGGAGCCTCAGGAGTTCTGAGAAAAAATTGCAAATCATCGCCTGCTAGTGTTAAAAAGTAATGAGATCCCTAAGGGCTTGATACCTCTAGAAAGGTTGTTTGATGAAAATGACATGCCTATGAAGTCCACCTTACAGCCCCAACCGGAGGAGGTCGAAGACTGTGACGTGGGCACCACCAAAGACCCTAGGATAGTGAAGTTAACAAAGTACCTTCCTCCCGAGATAAAAAGAAAGTATAAGGACTTACTCGGGTAGTATAAAGATGTCTTTGCATGGTCTTACGATGAGCTTAGAACCTATGATACCTTTGTTATCGAGCACAAGATACCTTTGAAACCTGGTGTTAATCCCTTCATCCAGAAGCTCATAAAAATCAACCCCCTTTTACTGCTCGTGGTAGAAAGAGAAGTGAAAAAGTTGTTGGACGCAAAAATAATTGTACCTCTCAGGTACTCTGATTGGGTGGCGAACTTAGTCCCAGTTAGGAAGAAAAGCAGGGAGATCAGAATGTGCGTTGATTTTAGAAACCTAAACAAGTCCTCTCTCAAAGATAAGTATCCTTTGCCCAAAATGGATCACGTTTTTTAAAAAGTAGTCAGGGCGAATAGGATGTCCACGATCAATGGGTTTTCCGGTTACAATCAAATTGCTCTCAACAAGCATGATAAAGAAAAAATAGCTTTCACCACTCCTTGGGGCACACTCATGTATGAAAAAATCCCTTTTGGTTTGATGAACGTAGGTGCTACCTTCCAGCGTGCTATGGATATCACCTTCATCAGTGAAAGAGATAAATTCGTGTTTATCTACCTCGACGACCTGACTGTCTTCTCTAAATCTGATGAAGATCATCTGTTGCACCTAAAACAAACGTTTAAAAAATGCCAAAACTTATGTTTTTCTTTAAACCCCAAGAAGTCTCACTTCACGATGCAAGAAGGTAAACTCTTGGGCCACATTGTGACTTGGGATGGAATTAAAATCAACCCTAAAAGGGTAGAAGCTATAGACACCATAAATATTCCTAGAAATATAAAAGAAATTCAGTCATTTTTAGGAAAAATAAACTTTTTGAGAAGCTTTATCCCAAACTTTGTTGAAATCGTGAAATTGATCACAGGTATGCTAAAGAAGAACAACGAAGTGAAATGGATGTAAAAGGTTAAAGCTTCGTTTTCACGCATCAAGAAAGTTATTAGCGAAGCGCCTGTAGTGGCAAGCCCTGATTACCTAAAGGATTTCCTGATTTTCTCGTTCGCCTCTGTACACACAGTGGTGGCAGTAATTCTCCAGAAGAATGAAGAGGGTTTCGAGCAACCAATAGCCTTTTTTAGTAAAAGTCTCAGAGATGTTGAACTGAGATACGATATAATAGAGAAACAAGTGTATGCTATGGTAAAGGATTTGAAGGCTTTTAGAACTTACGTGCTTCACTCCAAGGTAATCACATACATTCCCACCAGTTCCATGAAGGATATATTCGTTCATCCTGACAGTGACGGAAAAAGGGGTCGGTGGATCGCTAAAATTCAAGAGTTCGACCTATAGATAAAGCCGATGAAACTAGTAAAAGGACAAGGTCTAGCTAAGCTCTTGGCGGAATCAAATTTCAGAGCACTCAGAATAAATAACCTGCAAGGATGTGAAGGACATGGGGACGTAAACGAGCCTGGAAACCAAATAGATACCTCTAGAATCGAATAGAAGTTTGCCTTATCAGATTGGTATAAAGATATAATGTCCTACCTACTGACCCTGAAATTCCCTTGCGATCTGCCTCCAACTAAAGCTAGGACACTGAAGCTGCATGTGGTGAAGTACTGTATATCTGAAAGTCAACTTTACTAGAAGGACCCCTTAGTATTCTTACTGGTTTGTTTGGTAGAATCAGAAACAGAGGGGGTCATAAATGAATTCCACGAGGGAGTGTGTGGAGGGCATCACACCTGGAGGGAAACTACTTATAAAATCCTGAGGGAAGGATATTATTAGCCTAAAATTTTCTCATATGTCAATGTCAAAGTCAGAGCCTGTAACCCTTGCCAATTGTTTGTAGAAAACAAAATCTCCCAGCGTTACCTCTGGTTCCTGTCAAAACCAAAGCCCCTTTTCAACAATGGGGTTTAGAGTTTATAGGCGAAATCAACCCACATTCCATCGCTCAACAAAAATGGATCCTCACCACCACAGATTATTTCACCAAAGGGGTGGAGGTTATTCCGACTAGGAAGGCGACCAATTTGGTGGTGATAGATTTCCTGGAAGAGTGCATACTCTCAGGATTTGGTTGTCCCTGAAAGATAGTAACAGATAATTCCCAGGCATTCAAATCTATGGCAATGGTTAGCTTTTGCCAAAAACATAACATCATAATGGGCCACTCCACAACATATTACCCTCAAGGTAACGGGTTAGCCGAATCATCAAATAAAGGTTTAATTACCATAATTAAGAAGGTGCTGAGAGAAAACAAAAAATCTTGGCATGTACACTTAAGGTACGCTTTATGGGAAAATCAGATAGGTACGAAGAAATCCATTGGTATTTCTCCTTTCCAAATGGTATATGGGACTGATGCAGTATTACCTATAAATATGGCCATCCCAGTAATGAAGCTCTGGCAAGATGAGAAAGAAGAGCCCAACCATGTCAGAAGAAGAATAAATCAGTTGATTGAGGTCCAACAACGCAGGACCAAGGTGGACACAAGGATGTAGAAATACCACGACAACATGAAAGCGTTGTTCGATCATAAAGCCAAAAACAGGGATTTCCTCCCCGGTGATTTGGTTTTGAAATGGGATGCTAGGAGGGAAGATTCGACAAAACATGGTAAATTCGATCATATCTGGTACAGACCGTTCAAAGTCTCGTCTTCTGAAGGGAAGAATTCATTTCTGATAGAGAATTTGGACGGTAAAAATCTTAGCGCCCCTGTCAACCGGCGTTATTTAAAGCACTATATGCAATAAATGAGTCCATAATCTCCATTGTATATACCGGTTTGTGTTTCCCTTTTTCTTTTTTATAAACTTTTCGGTAAGTTCACTTTCATCGCGAATAAAATAGGCTGTTGTTTTCCTAGAAGTAGAGACATAAATTTTGACACCCAGAATCCCATAAATCCTGAAGACCTGATACTCTTCGTGTTGTTTCATATAGGCCTCTAAATTACAACCCAAACTGTGAAAGGAGAAAGGGATGGTCAGGTGTCCGAAAATTGACCCACCCGAAACAGGTGACAAAGAATATTTTTTTCAAGAAGAAAATGAAGTGGTAAGGCAAAGGGATGAATTTACAAAGTATTTGGGTTTTCAAACGAATATCAATTAAACACAATAGTCGTCTCACAAGTATGATGTGCTCACCTGAGTCAGGATTGAATGATAACATCTGGTTCATTGAGGTCCATAGCCTTCTCTCTTTCCCTTTTTTCACCCTTGGTCCTCTCTCCTTAAGCTCTGACACCTGCCCATACCATCCATAGAGGAAAAGAGGTTTTGCTTCAATTTGGGAAACTGGGGAACGTCTCCGGAAGTGAGTTGGTATTCACAGCTATTCGGTCCCCTTCTAAACAAGACCATGCATAGGAGGATCCTAACTCTCTTATGTCTTTTAACAGTTTTCAAATGGTCAGGTCTTGATCAAAAGAAGACCCCTGGAAATGAATTCCCCACTTTTTCCTACAGACTAGGGTGTTGTGAAGGTTAAGAGAAATTTGGTCCAGAGCACTCAAAGCAAGTTGACAGACCTCTGTTGCAAATTTTACACAGATATCACCCCTGGTATAATTTATACTAATTGATTTCCCCCACTTCATTTTGCAAAAATAAAATATAAGACAGATGGTGAAAGGAAATTCATAATTGATTGTGCCCATCTAGTCCAAAGAAATGATGAAAGGAAATTCATAAAATGATTGCCCTCGTCTCAGCATTTAAATGCATAATTACCTTTTGAAGTGGTGAAAGGAAATTCAATAAAGGGGACCAGATAATCTCACCGGGGTACTGAATAGGCTCGCTGGCAGTGAAGAAATGTCTAAGATATTTGTAAGGCTGTAATACATAAATCATACTATGCTCTAGTAATTAGCTTTCTCGAAACTAGATCTACATCTCAGGTTCATTGCAGGTCTCCCTGATTAAAAGCATGGATTTTACTTCATTTTGATGCAAGCCAAAACCTATAGATCCTGTTGAAGTTCCTAAGATTTGTTTGGACCGTCTTGAGCATACCCGATTTCAGTGTCGAGGAAGGGAAAGTTACCGTGGATTATGACTGAGCTTAGAAATCATTCCAGGTTTTGAAAGCTTTCCAGAATTAAATTTGAAACCTCAAGGTTCTCTCTGTATCGTCTTTTCCAACTAGTTTCTCAGAAGCAAACTGATGACTCCATTTACCCATACAGGCACTCGGTCTACTGTTCTTCTCGTCCCACGAGGAGGCGAGATCCCTAGTTGGAGCCTATGTTGGAGCCGCCTTCTTCTAATAAGTGAGATGTTATACTTAAGCCCAAAAAAGATAGTTTCAGGATTTCATTTATTTCGTGACACTACCCACTGAATCTTTAGTATCCCAACATGCGAAATGGCGATAATAGTTTTAAAGTTTACCCAGGTTAGTGTTAAGAGTAAATCACTTTAAGCCTTAGTTAAGCACTATCATGATTTCGTGACTCGACGATCGCTCTCCCAAAAAACAGTAGCTTCGTAGCTATGAGTCGTGAAGTTGCAATATTCATTAATTAAGTGTGGGTTAATTAAGAGCTTAAGTCAGATCATGAGTAATCAACTAAATCGCATCATCGCGACTTCGGGTTTTGGGGGCTCAAAGGATAGGAGTGAAATCTTCCGATATGTCGAACACCGAAAAGGGGGGATTAAAGAATAACACAAACTTAATTAAAGGACAAAAACTGGATTAATCAACGTATTAAGCAACCTTTAACACACACTATCTACGGAGTAAGTTTTAAATGTTTTTGCATTTTTTCGTGTTACGACTTGTCAAACATTTATGGCATTTATTTGAATTGCAGTGAGGTGCCAGATAGTAGGAGCTCATTTTTACTTATAAATATTTCTATTAAGCGATTTGACCGTTCTGTTCGCAAGGACACCAGGTGTTTAAATGACCAAGATAGAGAGTTTTTCCTTCATTATTTCAGTTCTCATTTCTATTTATGCGTAGAGCCATTTTACCAGGATAACCGTTGTTTGTGATTTTCAATCTTTTCGACAGGTGGTCCAGTTGCAGGTTTCTCTATCATGGCTCCACTAAAAACGCCCAAGTCAGCTGCCGAGATTTTAGGTCAGGGTTTAGACGTTGTTTCTGATACCTCACCCTGAAGTATTAATTCTATCAAGACATGGTCATATGTTTCCAATATCCTACAAACCGAGTCGATAAATTGTTCGGATGATTCTAGCGACAACGAGAAGGATGATTTATCAACCAAATACAAAATCATCGCTCAAGCAGAGATGCACAAAATAGCAGTGAGGCACCAACTTCTTCCCTATTTTGATATGATCAGGTGGGCGTTGGACCATGTTATCGGACAAATTGGTAGGTGCAGACACTAACTGATCTCCCTAGATCCACCTAGATCTAGAACAAAACACACCAGAACATGACGCTTTCCTTAAGTTTTAAATATTGAATTTACTAACTAAAGAGGGATGAGTGACATACCATTTAAATGTTGCTTCCTCTCGCCATCACCATCCTAGCTCCTTTCCAACGCTCATACAATGATGATCCTGCAAAAGAACGCAACCAACCAAAGTGATAGCAATAACATAAACTCAATATAAACCTATGTATGTGATCAAGGAATCATACAATAAAACACAACAAGCTTTATAGGAAAGAATCATATTATTGTATCATATTAAATGTGAAAGAGAGATTACAACCATGGCCTTGATGTCGTAAGGTCCCTTCCAAATATTCTTCATTCCCCACACACTTCTTTCTCCAAGGATTCTGAGACCATGTATCTGATAGCTACTCACAATCTATCTCGACAAAGCAAATCTCAAAGCCACTCCAACCAAGCTAATAATTCAAAGCCAACCAAAGCTCAAAAGCTAACCAAAAGATAACTTTCTCCATGAGAGATCCTCTCTTTTTATAAGTTGAAGAGGATAAGGTGAGGAGGTTAGGATGATCACACCAAATCATGAAAGCGAGTAAGATCCAAACCATTCGGATGCCACCTCACCATAGAAGTTTCTCCTTCTAGAATATTCGAGAAAACACTTGTTTTTCCCACATGTAGGCATTCTCGCACCCTGCCTATAGAGAAACCTACGAACATCTC
Organism: Picea engelmannii; assembly: GCA_009831015.1. Lineage (NCBI taxonomy): Eukaryota > Viridiplantae > Streptophyta > Pinopsida > Pinales > Pinaceae > Picea > Picea engelmannii. The sequence continues at coordinate 89,307 of ML785848.1, read as the reverse complement.
GCACCCTAACTATGGTGCAACCTGCGATAATTAGGCATTCTCTCACCCTGCCTATATAGCAACCCGCGAACTTCCTTTTTAACAGGGTTTTTACAAGGGAAAATGCAACTTCTTTTCTCAAGAAAAGTTCTTCTCCCTTGTCTCTTCAGAAACTCAAGCCACTGACCCCTCTGAAGGCGACATATAGGTTTACAACATTAATGGTCATAGGGATGATGAAAATAATGTGTAATAGAGAGCCCCCCAAACTATGAAGTTAGAACAGAGTGATAGCTGAAATACTTTGTTGAGTGGGTGTAGGGAACAAGGAATAGTCGGTCAGAAACCTGCCAATAAACAAGGAAATACAGTACAATAATATATCATCACTAAGGTAGGCATTCCCATACTTAGAATAAAGCATAAATGCCGACATGCAAAGATCCATGTCAAGTAAGATAGGTCATGGCCACCAAACATACACTGTGGATCCATGCCAATATGACTCAAATCTGAACATAGCCACCAAAAATACACTGTGGATCTATGTGTTAAAGACTCAAATTTGAACATAGCCACCAGACATACAATGTGGATCTATGCAACAGTACACTGAATATACTCCAACGCAACCTGAATCTGTCAGAAAAGATCCAGGGTCTTCATATCCACCACTCTATAGTATGAATCTAACCATGTGAATACATGTGTTGAAGTCGAACATGGTAGAAACCACTTGATTACCGGTCATTAGTGTATACCATTAACAAGTGCGAGGGAAGTCACCATTAATGTCAATGACTCCCAAGGTACACTAGTACAGTCCAACGAATGTGAATTAATGAGCTGAAGTCGAACACTCGGCGGAATCTCTCGATCAGGGGTCAATAATGAAAACCCACTGTCGAAAGCGAGGAAACCTGCCATTGAGCCATGCAAGTTCCAAGGTACCAATTAGTTTCTAAGTCTAATTCCTGGATAATGAGTTGAAGTCGATAGGAAAAGACTTGTCATAGGAGGGCCTTAATGTATCCCCCATCAATGACACGAAAAAAGTAACAAGATTTGATGTAGTCAGAGTAACAAGTGATTCAAGACTGACTCAGGGATGGCTAACGCAATAGAAGGCTTAAAGACTGCAAAAATGGCCGACGCAATAGAAGGCTTTTCAGGTTGGACATCTTTTTGAACATATTGACGACACGACAACTGTCTTGGAAATACTAACTCAACAACAAGGATCACAGACCAATTTGTAATCTTATAAGCGTATGATTAGGAGACAAGTGGATTTTCCAACCTAGACACAAAGCGAGTGAAAGGGTGTCATGTTCAAAAGTGACTCTTTCATGGAATACAAGTTTATACACAATTCTTTCCCAATTTTTACCTCACCATTTCTGGCGAGTACCTCTTTATTTTTACGCAAGCTTGAGGAGGATAACATATGCTTGTAATGTAAACTCATCCTTCGGATGAGTCCCTCGGAGTATGTTTAATGAACCCTAGGAAGGAGTGGTTCGGTCCCATATAGGCCTTTCGATGTTTGTTTAACGAGTCCAAAGATAGAAAACTCGGGGGTTTTTCATGTTTTGAGAGTCTAAAAAACACTTAAAGAAAACTATGGTCCCATATGGGCCTTTCAATGTTTGTTTAATGGGTCCAAAGAAAGCAAACTCAGGGGTTTTTCATGTTTAGAGAGCCTGAAAAACACTTAAAGAGAACTCTCTCAGTTACTTTTTCGTAAAGTAGTTTGATGAGACCGAAAAAGAGATAAACTATCGCTCAACAAACATTTTCTTCAAATACTTTAACGAGCGTGAAAAGGACAAGGTCACTTGGAAATCTTTTCATGTTTAGAGAGTCTGGAAAGAGCTTAAAGGGAACTCTGGTGGGTTCCTTTTTCATATAACCTTTACGAGTCTGAAAAAGTGATAAAAGTATACTCGGTTACATTCTCATTGATTTACGTTCACGAGAAAGAACAAAGACTAATCTCGGTAACTTATTCTCATGTATTTACGAGCATGAGAAAGAACAAAGACTAAGCTCGGGATTGTTTTCATTTTTATGCAAGCTTTAAAACAAAACCAAACTATGCTTGGGATAGATTTTAATTTTTACAAAAGCTTAAAATCTAAACAAAACTATGCTTGAACCTGGTTTCATTTTTACACAAGCTTGAACCAGAAGAAACTATTCTTGAACTTCCCACCGCATGGTTGGTACTTAGCCCCCAGCTTAAGAACAAAGACTAAGCTCGGGGCTCAAACTTCAGCATGAAGTCCAGAGGCTGTAAGAAAATGCCCCCCAAGCTTAATTTCATCCAACGACAAAGGTGGAGGAAATGAAGCTTCAAATACTACACGAAGGACTTGACTCAAACAGAGAGGGGGAAAACTGTTTCATTTTTTAACGAGATTGACATAGAAACAAGAACTATGCTCGTAACCTCTATTTCATTTTTTAACGAGGTTTCCACAGAGACGAAAAAACTATCCTCATAAGTGGTTTCATTTTTTAACGAGCTTGAAATCAGAAAACCATGCTCAAAGACCTCTGTTTCATTTTTTAACGAGTGTGCCTCAGAGACGCAAAAACTATCCTCAAATGGTTTCATTTTTTAATGAGCTTGAAATTAGAAAACTATGCTCCAAGACCTCTGTTTCATTTTTTAACGAGGTTGCCTCAGAGATGCAAAAAATATCCTCGGACTCTCTTCTTGATCATGGGTTCCAAGAGGAAAAAGATCTGGAATGACACCATGTCAAGGGACAAAACTCGGTCATGGCTTCCAAGAGGTCTTCACTGGAAGGAAGAAACACACTCTGTAAGGACACCATGTCGAGGGTCGCGACAGGAGTAAAGAGATCAGGCTCTAACAACCCTATCAAAGAGATCACCATATCAACTACTGGATCTAAGTCATCAGAATTTGAAGCCATGGGCGACAATGCCACATAATTGACCTGTGGTGGGGGCGATACCATCTGCATATAAGAACCATTTAGGGAGGAAATCTAGTCAGGGTCAATGAATGAAAGTTGATCAACAATCACAATTATTCCATTGTGAGGGAAAGATATCACACAAAAAAGAGTGGACACAATAGCTTTCATGGCATAGACATAATCTCGCCCAAGGAGTAAAGGAAAATCCAAGGGGTCTTGGACTACCATGACATCGATAAAGACAATTTTCCCTCCCAGAGTGACAGGAAACTGAGGAAGGGTCCCTAAAGGTTGACTAGTTCTTCTGTTAAAAGATAACAGATTTTGCGTAACCGACGCAAGTGCAGGACAATCCAAAGCTTGCCAAGCAATAGCGGACAAAATACTAATAGACGAACCTTCATCTATCAACGTTTGAGGAACGTCCCGACCACAAACCTCTACTGTAATCTGGAAAGGAATGTAAGAGGGAAGACGAGGTCCAGTTAGCACACCCTAATCAAAATGGATGGCCTCATTACTTGGGGGGGGGTCCTACGGGAGAAAGAGGAACACCCCTCGGCACAGGAGAGTCTGTATCAACGAGAAAAACATGGGCAATATCAGGTTTACTCTCTAGCGGGAGAGTAGGATCGACCGATGATGAGATCAGATCGACCACTTGGGTTTCATTCTCCAAGAGGAGAATGGGGTTGACAGGTGTAAACAGATTGACCACTTGAGTGACACTCTCTAACGGGAGAGCGGGATCGACCGATGATGGGATCAGATCGACCTCTTTAGTTTCTCTCTCTGAGGGGAGAACGAGATTGACCAAGGATGGTATCGGATCAACCACTTTGTCAACTAGTTCAACTAAGGACGTGACCAGATTGACGACATGATCAACTAGATTGACTGGTGAAGGGACCGGAGTGATCATTCCATCAACTACAGGTGGGTTGAGAGAAATCTTGCGATAAGCGGCTGGAAGTTGAGGCTGTGAAACAGTCATGTCTTCCAGTAATTTCGAGGCTTTGTCCATATGAGGGCAAAGATGAGTTAGATGACTCCCTTTGCATAACATACACGGGAACTTGACTCTACTTTTCTTCTTCCCAACCGTACCATGACTAGTTGACGGGAGGTCATTAGTATGTTGTTCAGAGGTTGATGACATGGGTTGGTCAGGGTGTGTAGACCATACTTCTATAACCTTGGATAGACCAGGGAAATCCTTAAGAAGATGGCTACCCTTACAAATCCTGCAAGGGTACTTGGGCTTACGGGTTGTTTGGGTGATCTTGACATCATCAACACTCCCATCACGAGTAATAGTAACTGGTTGTTTTCCAACATGTTTGACAGTGGTTGGAGGTTTTGACCCTTGTTTATCTTTCTTCTTCTTAATCTTTATCTTTCTTCTTCTTCTTATTCACTGGGTTACTAGCTTCAAAACTTTCACTCGACGAAGAATGAGACCTTGCAAACGAAGAAGAACTTACTAGTGAAGAAGGTGAAGGATCAACATGACTGAAGCACTAACTGCATTCGGGATTACCTAAGTGGAAAACATCCACACCGACAATCCAATAGTGAGACCTGGAAGGCTCAAAGTAGCGATGTGAGGAGGATCGATGTTTCCATAGGAAGGAAAAATAAAAGGTTCCCCTGGAGCAGGGGTTCCTTCATTGGTCATTCCGGGAACTAACTCCATTAAATAAATCCAACCTAGAGTCTGCTAGGGAAAACAAACAACACACGCTAAAAATCTAGGAAGCAAGCAAACAAACAAAACCTTCTCACAATGAACACACTAGTTGGTGATGAAATCCAACGTCGCAGGAACAATGTAAGAAAGGGCTGAGATAGAGCGGGTGGAAAAGTTATGTTGACGACCTACTTAATGAACTTACACCCTGGTGCAAGCTCCCACACATAATCGTGGGTATACCCTCCAAGGAGCCTGAGTGAGTTTGGTCAACGTCGATTCCAGGTACCATGAAGACTTGCCCCTCCACAGTCACCTTGTGTAAAGAACCTAGAGAGATAGGCCACTAAGGTTACCAATCACTACAGTGATTCCTGGGCAAACAGTCGACAGTCTGATCCACGTGCAAGGGCAGGGTATCTAGCCTGAAATCAACTTGAAAGGCTTCCACTCATCATTGTGGGTATACCTCTCAAGCGACCCCCATAATACACGTAATCTCTACACCAAGACCAACAAAGCGGGGTGAGTAACTCTGCCAGTCTCAATGCGACCTCGTGATTGACCCTTGTGTTAGAAGGGCTTCCCAAGACAAAATGTAATAAGTGGATTTAACCTTTCCCTAACTCAAGATTCTACGTTTGTTTGCAACTTTGGAAAGTTATCTTTCACACCTATTCCAAAGCCCTACAACTAATCTAATGTAGGTTTGCTACCAGAAAATATAAAAATGTCTAATCAATTTTTATAAGCGCTTTATTTTATGGTTGTTGTTATTCAAAAGGAATATGACGTGGACAATATGGTGTTTTGACCAACTCGAAAATTATGCAAAGATATGAAGATGCAATCTTTTCATTTCGATGAAAGCTATGCTACGAGAAGGAGAAAACATTTATCATTCCCATATGCACGATGTCCCAAAATATATTAAA